>PVIY010017501.1:0-49330 GCA_004026745.1 Myrmecophaga tridactyla | reverse complement strand
GAGGCTTACAGAGTTCTGCTCAGTCAGACTTATGTTTAACACCTCCTTTCAAGGCTGACAGTTAGCAGCTCCATGGAAGGCTTATGGTCTCCCTAAAGACTTGCATCTGGGACATGCTGACTCTTGTTGGGACCCTGTGGACAGGAGGCTTACATAAGGTACCAACTCCATGGGCAATTGATGGGCCAGTGTAGCATTAAGTGAGGATAATTTACCCAGATCCAAGATCCAACCACAACAACAAAGCAGGTGTCCCCAGTTTGTTGTGGGGGATTAAGAGAGTGGACAGTCTTTCACTCAAGGTGTCCCCAAGTTGTTTTGTGATTGCCACAAAGGAAAATGCTCATGGAGCTGTAGAGTTTAGACTGAGCTCAGGCTTTAGGCCAGGTGCACTGAGGTGGGCAAAGGTATTGCTGGGACACCAAACAAAACTCTCATGAGGAGATTTGGGCACAAAGGAGTCAATTATCTAGGACCAAATTGGTTGTAGTCGTTTGAATACTGTGGGTGTAAGCTGGCATCACGTTAAGATGGTCTGAGCTGGAAATTCAAGCCATCAATCACATGGAAAGCACAGAGAACATGCTGATTTGGTGGACAGAGTGACTGGAAGATAGTCTCATAGCCCCCGAGGGGCCAGAAAGCTAACCCTTTAGTCAGACCTCTGTCCTGGGTTTTTGGCAACATTTATGTTAGGCATGGGGTCATGAAAAGATTCCACATGAGAGAGTGGGTTAAAGATTAAGGGGTTTATTGCTAGAAAGAAATAGGTTGACAGAGAGCAAACATAGAGCAGGCAGGTGGGAGCCAGTGAAACCTGCTAGCAAAAGAGAAAAGAAAAATGGCTCCAACTTTCTTTCTGACAGCTTGTGGTTTTAAAGGAAAAACCATGCCAAGAAGGGTGGGGCTAACATGTGGCCACAGGCATCACTGGGAGGTATCAGGCTGTTGGAGATCATGACTTCATACTCATGGTTATTTGGTCTGGCTTCTGGTGGGTGGGGTGTTGGCAAGTTTGTTCTCACTATCTTGCTATTACATCAGGTCTTGTCAGAAGAGCTGCTGAGGGAGAGAAACTGAACGGGTCTGCATGCAACAGAATCCATTTTGTATGTTGTTTTATTTTCTGATACCTAACAGAGCCCAGGATATGCCACCATATGCCTTGTCATATGACAGAGGAATCAAGGCTCACCAGCAGCCAGAGCCAGAATACCACAGTCTTTGGAGAGCACACATTGCTTTTATGATGCCTTCATTTGGACATTTTCTCACCTCAAAACCATGAATGAACAAATTCCCATTGTTTAACCTGACCTTTGTCATGGTATTTGCTTAAGCAGCTTAAGAAACTAATCCATCCCCCAAAAAGCCTGATATAATAAATAAAATATTTTCTCTTAGCTTAAAAGGGCATTCTTATGTGTGTGTAAATATATATATATATATATATATATATGGAGGCAGAGTAGAACATAGAGGGAGTGTTCTACAGAATATACATTGTGGTTCAAACTAATCTCTAGCCAAGGGTCTTCCTGGCCTGTTGGCAACCTAACATGTCACTCAATTCTTACCTACCACTTTCTTTCAAAGGAAAATCCCCTACCCAGGCTTTACAGCTTTGTATGTTGTCAACCTCCTAACATAATCAGCTGTTCCATGCACATTGGCTAAAATGAGACACCCAGAGTAGTGATTCTCCAATTTTTTGGTATATTAGAATCATAGGAGGAGCTTTTAAAAATATGAATCCCCAGACCACACCCCAAACCAATTACATGAGAATCTCTGGGAGTGATGCCTCACAAGCACCAATATTTTAAAATGATCCCCTGGTGATTTCAGTATGCTTGCCATCAAGGTTGGAAACCATTGCTGAGGGTCTTAGTTTTTCCTAAGAAATCATGTACATTTTAATGGCGACCATTTGGAAACAAAGCTCTGACATGAGACAGGAATTGTGTACATGTAAATTGTAATAAAAAAGAAGCATAGTTCTCCACTGGGGGAAAATTTGCCCACCCCAGGGGTTATTTGGTATGATTTGGAGATATTTTTGCTTTTGACAACTGGCAGGTGGTGGTACTCCTATTGGAATCTAGTAAATTGAGGTCAGGTATGCTTCTAAATGTATGGCCCAAAACGTCAGTAGTGCAGAGATTGAGAAACCATGCCTTAGAAGCATGGTAGTTAGTAGCACCCCACTGATCCCACCATATTATTACCTCATCTAAGTTTTGGACCTTGACTGGCCAGAATGACTAAAACTTAGTCCAAACAGAACTTATTGGTTTGACTTTAGAGATATTTCTGATGTTCATTTTACAACTTATTACAACACATTTCTGATGTGCTTGTGTTTGTGTGTGGTGGGGAGACAGTATTCATGACTTAGATAGAATAGCATAACAATGCAATTTGGAATGGTCAGGAGAATCTGGTGCTAATCTGTGATCTCACTTCTATTAAACCAACAGAATTTTTGGATGGTGAATGATGCCACTCTCTTAATTTCTTTTCATTTATTAGTCAAATTTTCAGGGGCAGGTTATGTAATTCCCAAGGGGCTACAAATAAACTACACACAAAAATGTGATGGATGTGGGCATATGAGCTGTAATACAATAAAGACAATTTTTATTCCCTGAAAATGTATAGCTTTGTGGAGAGACATTGTCTGAACTTGTGCAGTTATTGCGAACATTCTGTAAGTGATAGAAAACAGGCCATAATCAGCTTCATAAATTAGTGCCAGGCAGTGCCTAATAACTAAGGCACATTGCATATAAGAAAACTCTTTTGAGGCATGGCTCCTGGCATCAAATTCAGTATTAATTACCAGGGAAGTTTTCTTAAGGGAGAAATGGAAAATTACAGACTCAAAGTTCTAAAAATGTTACATTGCATATACATATCTATCTTAGATAGATAAAGGATCATTGAAGTATTGTGTGATCTTTGAGCTTTTACCCACCAAAAGCCTTCCTTCAACACCTTAAAACAGCATCACTGAGTTTGGTGGATGAAGGAAAGTGACCACAGAAAAATAAAACTGAGATGCACAGAAAGGTGGAAGGCACAATTCCAACTTTGTTTCTCACAATTTTGTTAAGGGCAGGAACTAAAAATAGCTTACAGTGACATTTAACTTTTATTAATCTATTTCTGTGTGCAAAGCACTTTGTATTGTGTTATCTCACAATGATTTAATGGAAAAGTACTATTATGCCCATTGTACACATAAAGAAAACATGTTTGGTGAGGCCAAATGATTTGTCCAAGATTATCCAACTATGGAGTATAAGAATTGTTCCTCTAATTTAAATCCATTTGACTCAAGAATCCATTTGCTTAATCACAGTTATACTGTTATTGGAAAGGGAAAAAATAATATGAAATGTTTGGAAATCATCGAATTCTAAAGCTGGAAGGAAACTTATTCCCTCTCTTTTTTAAAAGGAAGAAGCCAATGCCTGATTTGGTCAAAAAACAAACTATGCTTAGTCAATTGTTTCTTTCAATTACATGCATGTTTCTCAGAAATTATTCAGTATTAGGCCACTTCTGTTTACAGTGTTGTAATCTGGAACTGGTTACTATGAGAGATGGGAGAGACAAAAAATATTTTATTTCTAGTGTCAAAGAGCTTACAAAAATATTTGGAAGAAGCAAATCTTCCAATTTTGGTCATTTTAAAATACTCTCAAGTAAGGCAAATACATATGGCAGAGGCTATATTCATAAATGAAGAAAGAAAGGAGGAATTGATTTGTTTGAAAAGCAGAAATTTGAAACAATCACAGATTGTACATTTTAGAAACAAATATCTGTGCCTTGTCCTGAGATGTAAGAACATGAAGGAAACTATTATTTTCTGGGGGAAGGGTAAATCTTTCCAGCAGTCTTCTATATAGAAGCTATTCTTTTTTTTTTCCCAAAAGCATGCTGAAAGGTCATCCACACCTCAGCATCATCTAGCAGGCTGAAAGCAGAGAATGACAAATGGAATGGAAAGTTTAGAAAAATCAAAATATCTGCTAAGATTATACCATCAGAAGTGATCATAGAGATAAAATTGTCAAGATGAACCTTGATTATGTGATTATGTCATTATGACCAGTGGCATTAGAATGAGATTAGAATGTCATTGTGACCAGTGGCATTAGAATAATTTAACACATTAACCCCAACTAGTAGTCCAGAGTAGAGTTCCTTAGGAGTACAAGGGACCAAAATGTATTCTTATAATCAGGTAATAAAAAGAAATAATGCTTTTAAGCACAACAAAAGATGACTATGAGAAGGGGACATAGTGTAGTGTAGGCCTGTATTTAGTGTGTCCCAAGGAAACTTAGTCTATCACTAACTGGAACAGAGCACAATCCCAAATTACAACAGAAAGAAGAGTCAGTTTTTCTGACTTTATAGATAGGCTATCTCTTACTGAACAGTAAAACCATACACAAATGCAAACTGACAGAGACAGAGAAAGATAGCGTAAAGATAATGGCAGCTAAAACAATAACAATAGCTGCAATTAAGGTAGAATTACTGATATATTTCACACTGATAGGAATAAGTATAAGGGAGCTTGAGAGGCCCCAGCAGTAAACATACCTTACAACCATTATTTCAGATGCTAGATTCACAGGATAATATTTCTAGCATAAGATGAGCTGCATCCAGGTTAATAGTCTTTCTTTTGTATGTTCTATGGCAGGGTCACATTTAATTATTTTTCCATGTGAGTATCCCATTATTGCAGCATCATTTGTTGAATTTTTGTTTGTTTGTTTTGCTTGTTTGTTTGTTTTGGGGGGGAAAGTGTATGGACCAGGAATCAAACCTAGGTCTCCCACATGGCAGGCAAGAATTCTACAACTGAACTACCCTTGAACCCTGGTTTATAGAGTCTTAGTTTCAAAAAAAGCTCTGAGAGAATGACATCATCAAGATGAAAGTGTAAGACATCCCCAGGATCATTTCCCTTAGATATAGATAAATAAAAGGGAAGATTCAACTTGCTTAGACCTCTGGAGGACAATAAAGATTGGAGAAAGACACCACAAATGTTGAATTGAGAAAACCCTAACTCCAGAAAGAATATATGAAAGCAGTGTGAATTTGCCAGTCTGGAACCCTCCACCATGCTCTGTCCTGTGTTAAGGGATGCACAGAGACAGCACACAGGCCTGGGAGCCTCCTACCATGACTGCTGATCACAGAAACATATACAGCAGTGACATAGGGTCCCACACATATTCAAGCACTGGGACCCAAGGCCGCATTACCCACAATGAAGATCTAGAGTTCTGCATGAATACAAAGCAGTCCACAGGAAACTACAGTTAGCTTTGGCTGAAATATTGACAAACTGTGTACACTCCCAGTTTGGTTGCACCTAAATGAAAAAAAAAATAGGTATTTTTGAACACTGACCACATCTTCTTGCATAGGTCAGCATCACCAAATTCAGAAGTTGCTGAAGGCAGAAATGTAGAACAAAAGGGGAAAGTGAACTGTTATAATGCAGGGTGTACCCAAGGCTAAAAGCTGGAATAAAAATGTGGCCCAAAGCATGGGAGAGGAGTTCAGAACATAATAATCTCTGGGAAGGAAACTTTCTATTAAGCAAAGGAACAACACATAACTCCCAGAGGAGGAAGACAGGAAAGGAAATCCTCTCCTGGAGGGGATTTATACGCACATAATAGAATAATATTAAAAGTTATTGCACTTTCCGAGGCCAAAAGGCAGGTGCATAAAACCTTGAAAAAAATAAATGTGAATTGTTAAACTCAAGCTGCTATTAAGCTTCAGTATAAACTGGAACAAGTGTTGAACAAGAGTCAATGCATACTAAAATCCAAGGCAAGAGGGAGAAAATTATAAACAAGAATAAACAAATGCCAGACATCAACATAAGGTCACAAGCCATACAAAGAAACAGGAAGAGATGACTAATTCAAGGGAACAAATAAAACAAAGGTAACAGATATTAGAGAAAAATGATCAAAGACATCCATCCAAATATCATAACTCATTTTAAGGAGCTAAAGGAAAATGTGTCTAGAACATAAATGGAGTCATAGAATTAAAAGATATAAAGAAGATAAAGAACAAATGAAAATAGTTAGAACATTTAAAAAGGAATATAACAGAGCTTATCGGGATGAAGAATACACTGTGGAGATTAAAAATACTATTGAGGTGTTCAAGAGGTGACTTGAACTGGAAGAAGGAAGAATCAGTATACTAAAAGGCAGGACAGTCAAAATCATGCAATCAGAAGAGCACATAGAGAAAAGAATAAATAAAAATGAGTATAGTCTGACATTAAACATACTGACATATGCATTATGGGAATCCCAGAAGGAGAGGAGAAGGAAAAGGGACAGAAAACATATTTCAGGAAAGAATGGCTATACCAGTTTGAAACTGTTGGGTACCCCAGAAAGGTCACATTCTTTAATCTTGATTCAATAATGTTGGGTGGGATCATTTTATTAAGTAGGTTCCATGGAGATGTGGCCCACCAAATTGTGGATGGAATCATTTGATTAAGTCATTCTCATGGAGATATGTCTCCACCCATTCAAGATGGGTCTCTTACTGGAGTCTTTTAGAATGGAACCGTTTTGGAAATAACTTCAGAGCTGACACAGAGGAATTTGGTAATGCAGAAAGAAAATGCCTCCAAGGAAGATGTTTGAAACCAGAAGCCAAAGGACCATCAGACTTCAGCCATATGCCTTCACAGACTGGTATTTCTAGAGGCAGGGTATCTTTTTCTGGATACCTTAGTTTGGACATTTTTTATGGGTTTGGAAATGTAAACTTGTAAATTAATAAATTACCTTTATAAAATCCAACCCATTTCTGGTATATTACATTCCACCTGCATTAACAAACTAAACACAGATTTTGGTACTAGTTGTTGGATGCTGCAATTTGCAGATACCAAAAATGTTGGAAAGCTTTTTAAATGGATAAGGGAAAGATTTTGGAGGAATTGTGATATGCTTGACAGAGAAGAACTAGATTGTTTTTAAGAGTCTGTCGGTAGAAATGTGGACTCTAAGGATGACTCCAACAAGGCTTTAGACAGAAATAATGAATGCATCATTGCAAAATTAAAGAAAGACAGTGCTTGCTTTAAAGAGGAAGAAAATTTGGTAAATTAAGTGTTCATTTTGGATGGATGGCAGAATATCAGAGTGATGAACTTGGATATTTAGCAGAAGAGATTTCCATACGAAATGTGGAAAATGCAGCCTGGCTTCTCCTTGCAGCTTAAAGTAAAATATGATGCAGAAAAAATAAGCTGAGAACTGAGCTCTGGGGTACACAGAAACCAGAAATTGATGGTTTGAATATTCTGGGCTTTCAAAACGGAGACTGTAGAGAATATTGCCCCATGTGAGGATTTAACCAAACATGGAATCAGTCAGGCATTTCATAAAAAAAAATCAGAATGGCAAATGGAATTATCCAGAAGGATTTATGGAAGGTTCTATTATCTGATGGGTGTGATCTGGGTACACTGCATGGAAAACTAATAAGTTTCTTGTAAGACTTCTATTAATGGAACCACTGCCAGTCTGGACTGAAAGGGACAAATTGAAGGAAAACATACTTTACAGGCAGAACCATGGAAGCTAAGGTCTGAAACCAAGTGTGTTCCTTCCAATTTCTCCCTTTGAAAATGGGTATTATGTATACTATGACTGTTTTTCCTTTTATATGTTAGCAGTAAATAACTTCTTCTGAGTTTTATAGGTCCAGAGCCAGAGGCGAATTTTGCCTTGGAACACAACACATCTGTAGCTGACTTTAAGATTTTGAACTGTTTCTGATTTTGTATTGCTTTTATATTATTACTGAAATGTTTTAAGGATTTCTGAAATTGTGATGGAATTAATGTATTTTGTATATGGGGAAAATATCTTTATTAGGGTCCAGAGGGTGGAATGTGCTGGTTTGAAAGTATCATGTACTCTAGAAAAGCCATGTTTTAGTCCTGCCTGATCTATCACGTGGAGTCAGTCATTTCTTTTAAACCCTATTCAGTATCTTATGTTGGAAACTTGGTTAGATTATCTCCACAGAGATGTGACTTACCCAATTATGTGTATTAGCTTTTGAATAGAGGGAGATGTGACTCCATCCATTTCAGGTGGGTCTTGATTAGTTTACTGATATCCTTTAAAAGAGGAAACATTTTGGAGAAATCTTCAGAATGACAAGAGCCATGAGAGGTCATGCAGCCAGAGACATTTGGAAATGAAGAAGGAGATTGTCCCCGGGGGAGCTTCATGAAACAAGAAGCCTGGAGAGAAACCTTTCAGATGCCACCATGTTCACCATGTGCCTTTCCAGTTGAGAGAGAAACCTGGACTTCATCAGCTTCTCTTGAGTGAAGTTAGCCCCTTATTGGTGCCTTAATTTGGACATTTTTATAGACTTGCTTTAATTGGGACATTTTCACAGCCTTACAACTGTAAACTTGAAACACATTAAATTCCCCTTTTTAAAAGCTGTTTCATTTCTGATATATCACATTCTGGCAGCTAGCAAGTTAGAATACCAAGAAATCTTGGGCCAGGAGATTGAACCCACCCGTGCACTTTCAGAGGGTGAATTTGCCCCAAAGTTAAAGGGAAAGCAATCCAACTCAATGTTCAGGAAGCGTTTTGGTGCCCCAAGGATCTGAAAGTGTGGAGCACATTCCTTGGGGCATGGGCAGAGAGTCATTGAAATCTCACTATTTTGAAGGGGTTATATATGTGCTCCAGAGATGGTTGAGCACCAAGATACTGTCTCAATGCTTGGAGAGGGTGGAGCATAGAAAAAGGTTGTCTCCCCCAAATTCTCTAAGATTCCAATCTTAAAACCAGCATTTAGAGACAACAGTGCTGCTGTGTAAAGCCCTCGGAAAATGTGGGAGTGTCACTCTTTCAATCCCAGAGTATAAATGACTCAAACTGTGAAATCTAATGGAGTTTGGCCTGCTGGTTTGAGGAACTCTGGCATGTTTGACCCCTGTTTTCTTTCTGATATCACCCTATGGAAATGGGAAAAAGGATCCTGTGACTGTCTCTTCTTTGTATATCGGCAGCAGATAACTTGTTCTGAGTTTCAGAGGTTACCAGCAAGATGAGAATTTTTGCCTTAGGATTGACCATGCCTATGACTGACTTTGATGGAATTTTGTAATGTTTCTGCCTTTGTTTTGTATTTCTATTGCTGAAATGCTTTAAGGCACTTTCATATTGTAATGTAATAAACGTATATGGAAAGAATATATCTTTTTGTGATCCAGAGTGTGAAATGTGCCAATTTGAAACTGTTGTGTACCACCGAAGAGCCATATTCTCTAATTCCAAGTGAATATTTTTTGGTGGGAACTTTTTAAATTATTTTTCCCATGGACATGTGACCCACACAATTGTGGTTGAATCCTTTTGATGAGGTGGTTTTCATGGGGCTGTGTCTCCTCTCATTCAGGGAGGGTCACTTACTGGAATTCGTTACAATGCAATCACTTTGGAGAAAATTTTACAGGTGACACAGACAGAGACATTTGGAGATACAGAAAGAAAATGTCCCTGGGGAAGCCATTTGAAACCAAAAGCCAAAGGACTAACAGATGCCAGCCACATGTCTTCTGAGATTTCCTTACCTTGAATCAAGATATCTTTTTTCTGGATGCCTTAGTTTGGACATTTTTATGGCTTTAGGACTGTAAACTTGTAAGCTAATAAATTCCCTTTATAAAAGCCAACCCATTTCTGGTATTTTGAATTCTGGCAGCATTAACAAACTAAAACAATGGCTGATAATTTCCCAAATCTTATGAAAGACATACATATACAGCACCAAGAAGTGCAATGAACTCCAAACAGGATAAAACCTGTTAGACCTACTCCCAGATTTATTTTAATCAAAATTTCCATTGACAATAATTGAGAGAATTCTGAAAGCCACAAGAGAAAGCAATTTGTCACATACAAATGATCCTTATTAAGAATATAGTCAAAATGCTACCAGAAACTATGGAAGCAAGAAGGCATTGATATTATACATTTAAGGCACTGAAAGAGAAAATGCACCACCTCAAAATTTCTATAATGGTGAAACTGTCCTTCAGAAATGGAGGGTTAAAGACATTCATGGTGCTTTATTTTGTAAAAGTTGCTGGAATGCAATAAACCAGAAACAGAATGGTTTTTAAGAAGGGGAATTTATAAAGTTACAAGTTTACAGTTATAAGGCCTTGAAAATGTCCAAACTAAGTGTTCCGGGAAAGATACATTGATTCAAGAAAGGATGAAGGGTCCAGAAAACACCTCTTTCAGCTGCAAAGGCACATATTGATGTCTGCTATTTTTCTCTCCTGGGTTCTTGTTTCATAAAGCTTCCCCAGGGGCATATTCCTTCTCATCTCCAAAGGTCTCTGGTTGCATGGACTCTCTAGGTTCTGTTGGCTCTGTTGCTTTTCCCAAAATGGTTCCCTCTTAAAGAGCTCCAGTAAGCAACCCCACTTTGAATAGGTGGAGCCACATCCCCATAGAAACCATCTAATCAAAAGTTACCACATACAACTGGGTGGGTCACATCTCCATGGAAACAATTGAAAATTCCCACTCAGCAATATTGAATGAGAACTCAAGGACATGTTTTTTCCTGGGATACATAACAGCTTCAAACCAGCACATTCTACCCTTTGGACACTCAAAATTCATGTTCTTCCCAAATGCAAAATACATCCATTCCATAATAATATCAAAGAGCTTTAAACCATTTCTGTAACAGTACAAAGTCAGAAACAGTACAAAATTTCATCAAAGTCAGATCCAGTCATGGTCTGTGCTAAGGCAAAAAAATTCTCTGCTGGTTCTTGAAGTTTAAAACTCATAATAAGTTATCTGCTGTCAATATACAAAGGAGAGACAATCATAAAAGGCATATTTACATTTCCATAGTGAGGAACTGGAAGGAACACAAGGGTTACTGGACCTAAACAATTCCAAAGACTTGCAGTGCAAACTTCATTAGAGTTCAAAGTCTGAAAGTAATTTATCCTCAGGGCTTTAGAAAGTGGCAATTCCACCCATTCCAAGGGCCTTGCAGTGGCCTAGCTCTCTCCAAATGCAACCTTCAGGATATTGGGGAGACCCTCTTTTTCTTGGCTTCAAACTTTCCATCAGAGAAGCACCTGGGCTCTCAGTCATCTCTGGTGAACAGACTCAACCTGTCCAGAACAATAGGGTGGCAGCCAGGCTCTCTCCCTAATCCCCAAGGTATGTGCTACACCTTCTGTAAGGCCTCAGGTGACACAACCCTTCCTGAGCAATGAAGTAGAGAGCCCACCCTCTGCCTTTGGAGCAAATTCATCTTCTCCTAGTGCTTGGGTGGGTCCGGTCTCATGGTCAAAGGTTCCTTGACTTCAGGCCTTAGCTTCCATGGTTCTGCCTGTAAAATTATTTTCCTCCAATATGTCCTTTTTAGTCCAGACTGTCAATGGTTCTATTTATTCAGATTCCACACACTCTTGGTTTTCTGTGCAGTACGCTGGGATCATACCTATCAGAAAAAAGGTCTATCCACAAATCCCTTCTGTATAACTCCATTTCAAATCCTCACTTTCCTGCAATGGTTGTCTGTTTACTGCTTGGTTCAGTCCTCATGTGGGGCACTGTTCTCTGCGGACTCACTTTCAAGAAGCGCAGAATTTTCCAGACATGACTTTCTGGATTCAATGTACCCAAGATTTCAGTTCTTAGCTTATCTCTTTCCTGTCACAATTCACTCTAAGTTGCAAGGAAAAGCCAGGCTGCTTTTCTCACATTTAGTTTGGAAATTTCCTCAGCTAAGTATCTTGGATAGTCACCCTCAAATTCTAACTTCCATCCAACAACAGTGCTCAATTTGGCCAAATTATCTGCCTTTTTAAAACAAGAGTCACTTTCCTTCCAGTTTGCAATAATGCATCTATCATTTGTGTCTAAGACTGAATGAAATGTATCTTTAGAGTCCACACTTCTACCAACAGTCTCTTCAAAGCATTCTAGGACTTTTCTTTCAAACTGCTCACAATTCTTACTTAATTTTTCCATGATCCATTTAAAAAACCAACATTTTTCATATTTCAAACTGCAGCACCACCCTTCTTCTCTGGTAGCAAAATCTGTTTTAGTTTGTAAATGTTGCCAGAATGCAATATATCAAAAATAGAATGGCTTTTACAAAGGGGAATTTATTGAATTGCAAGTTTTCAGTTCTAAGGCAATGAAATTATCCAAACTAAGGCATCTATGAAAAGATACCTCGATTCAAGAATGTTTTATGGATCCATAACACCTCTGTGAGCTGGAAAAGCACATGGTGATGTCTTCCAGCTTTCTCTCTGACTTCTTATTTCATGAAGCTCCCCCAAGGGCATTTTCCTTCTATTCCAAAGGTCTCTGGTTCTGTGGGTTCTGTTGGCTCTAAAGCTTTTTCCAAAATGGCTCCTTCTCAAAGGGCTTCAGTATGCCACTCCACCTTGAATGGGTGGAAATATATTTCCATGGAAACCATCTGGTCAAAAGTTACCGCAAACAATTGGATGGGTCACAGCTCCATAGAAACAATAAAAAAGATCCCATTCAGCAATACAGAATAAGGATTAAAGGCCATGGCTTTGCTGGAGTACATAATAGCTTCAAACTGGCACATATGGATAAACAAAGATAGAGTGAGTTTATCACCAAGAGACATACCGTTTATGAAATTCCAAAAGGGGTTATTTTAATTGAAAGGAAAGTACAGGAAATAGTAATTTAAAGCAGTATGAAGAATTGAAGATCTCTATGAAGATAACTATGTGGGTAGATGCAAAATCAAATATCATTATATACTGGTTTGAAAGGATTTATGTACTCTAGAATAGGCATGCTTTAATCCTAACCAATCTTGAAGGAGCAAGGGTTTCTTCTTATCCCTATTCAGTAATATAGGTTGGAAACCTGATTATATCATTTCCACAGAGATGTGACTCAATAAATTGTGGGTATTAAATGTGATTAGAAGGAGGCATGTCTTCACCCATTCTACTTGGGTCTTGATTAGTTTACAGGAATCACAGAGACCACCAGCCAGTTACATTTGGAGATTCTGAGAGAGCAGAGAAGGACAACAGAATGACAAGAGCCACAATGCAGCATCCACTAGCCAGCAACTTTTGGAGATGAAGGAGCATGCCCCTGGGTGGGTGGGGGGAGCTTCATGGAGCAAGAGGTCTGTAAAGGAAGCTAGTAGATGATGCTATGTTCACCATGTGCCTTTCCACTTGAGAGAGAAACCCTGAACTTCATCAGCCTTCTTAAATCAAGGTATCTTACCCAGGATGCCTTAGATTGGACATTTCTGTAGTCTTGCTTTAATTGGGACATTTTCACGGCCTTAAAACTCTAAACTCGTAACTTATTAAATTCCCCCCTTTAAAAAGCCATTCTATTTCTGGCATATTGCATTCCAGCAGCTAGCAAACTACAACAGATTTTGGTATCAGTGAAGTGGAGTGCTGCTGTGGTTTGCAAATACCAAACATGTTAGAACAGATTTTTAAATGGATAAGGGGAAGATTTGGGGGGAGTTGTGAGGAATTTGATAGAGAAGGCCTAGAATATTTTGAAGAGACTGTTGGTAGAATTATGGACTCTAAAAATACCTCTGACCAGGCTCTAGACAGAAATGAGGCATGTATTATTGCAGACTGGAAGGCAGGTGAGCTGTATTTTAAAATGGCAGATAATGTGGCAAAGTTGAGTAGTGGCTATGGATGGAAGACAGATTTGAAAAGACATGAACTTGGATATTTAGCAAAAGAGATTTTCAAATTAAATGTGGATGGTGCAGCCTGTTTTCTCTTTGCACCTTATAGTGAAATGGGACAGGAGAGAGATAAGCTGAAAACTGAACTCGTGCAAACAAAGAAACCAGAAATTGATGTCCTGGAAAATTCTGGGCTTCCAGGAAGGGAAACCTCAGAGAATGGTGTCCCATGTGAGGGTTTAGCTAAATGTCAAAACAGTAAGCCATTTCAGAGAAAGCCAGGATTGGACATGGAGTTATCCAAGAAGGATTTGTGGTAACTCCTTATGTCTAATGGTCATGATCCAAGGTTACTGCATAGAAAGCCAATGAGAGTGTTATGGGATCTGTATAAAGAGAACCACTGCCAGTCGAGAGTGAGAGGGACATTGAGGAGACACACTGGAGGAAAAATAACTTGAGATACAAGGCCATGGAGGCTGTGGTCTGAAGTGAAGAGCCTCGGGCCAGGAGACTGGACCCACCTAAGCACATGGAGAGGGTGAGTTTGACCCAAAGGCAGAGTATGGGCCTTCCACCTCATTGCAGTAGAAGAGTATTGCTGCCTCAGGTCTTGGAGAGGGTGGAGCACATTCCTTGGGGTTTGGGGAGAGTCTGGCTGCCACCATATTGTGGAGCTGAACATGTACCTGGAGATGGCAGAGAGCTAGAGTGCAATCCTGATGCTTGGAGAGGGTGGAGCCAAGAAAAAGGTGGTCTCCCCAATATCCCACAAGGTTGCATTCAGAGAGAAGTGGGCCACTGCATAGGCCCTTGGAAAGGGTGAGATTGCTGCTTTCTAAAGTCCCAAAGATAAATGACTCTCAGACTTTGAAATTTAATGGACTTTACCCTGTAGGTTTTTGAAACTGCTTGGGTCCTGTGACCCCTGTGTTCCTTCCAATTTCTCCCTATGGAAATGGTATATGTATCTTATGACTGCTCCTCCTTTGTTGGCAGCAAATAACTTGTTCTGAATTTGACAGGGCCAGAACCAGAAGAGAATTTTGCCTCAGAACTGTCTGTGCCTATAACTAACTTTGATGAGAGTTTGTACTGGTTTTAGTCTTGTATTTATCTTGGATTTTAAATGTTACTTTAATGTAACTGATATTGTTATGGGATGAATGCATTTTGTATAGGGGAAAACGTGAATTTTTTAGGGTCCAGAGGGTGGAATGTGCTGGTTTGAAAGGATTTATGTACCCTAGAAAACGTTTTAGTCCTAATCAATCTTGTGGGAGTAAGGGTTTCTTCTAATCTATTCAGTACTATAGGGTTGGAAACTTGATTAGGTTATCTCCAGAGAGATGTGACCCAATCAATTGTGGGTAGTAAACTTGATTAGATGTAGGCATGTCTCTAACCATTCTACGTGGGTCTTGATTATTTTACTGGGATCCTATAAAAGAGGAGACTTTTTTGGAGAGAATGTCTTTTGAGAATGACAAGAAAGCCATGGTAGAGCCAAGTAGAGCCCCAAGGCCAAGAGAACCAAAGCGTTCACCGGCCAGCAATCTTTGGAGATTCTGAGAGAGCAGAGAAGGATGACAGAATGGCAAGAGTCACAAAGCTGAGTCCACCAGCCAGCTACCTTTGGAGATAAAGGAGAATGCCCCTGGGGGAGCTTCATGAAGCAAGAGGCCTGGAGAGGAAGCTAGCAGGTGATGCCTTGTGCTCCATGTGCTTTTCTAGATGAGAAAGAAACCCTGTCCATATTTGTCATGTGTCTTTCCACTTGAGAGAGAAACCCTGAACTTCATTGGCCTTCTTAAATCAATGTATCTACCTGGATGCCTTAGATTGGACATTTCTATACAGTTGTTTTAATTGGAACATTGTCATGTCCTTAGAACTGTAAACTTGTAACTTATTAAATTTCTTTTTAAAAAGCTATTCCATCTCTGATATACTGCATTCCAGCAGCTAGCAAACTAGAACACATGGTATCCCCAGTATATAATCAATACTGTTTGTTTCCATAAGGTTTAGAATACAATTGAATAAGATATAATCATATTTTCATGTAATTGACAGGAGAAATATAAAGAGGTAACATGTCACAGTTATATAAAGTGTGGAAATGGAGGGTAGTAGAAGCAGTGATTGTGGATGCCATAAAGATATGCTGGTATCTTTTTGAAGTAGTGGGCAATAAACTTAGGTTGTTTATACAAATCCAAAGGTAACCACAAATAAATTAATTAAAATGTGTATAGAAGCAAAAATAAAATTGAAATCAAAGAGTTAAATCACAGAAGAACAACTATATGCACAAGAGGTTTGCAATAAAGGAAAAGAGAGACAAAGAAGATATAAGATGTATAAGGTGGTGGGAGCAAGATGGCAGCTTAGAGTGGTATGGAATTTAGTTCATCCTCCAGAGCAGCTAGTAAAGAGCCAGGAACAGGACAGAACAACTGCTATGGCCACATCAGTGATCTGGCACACTGTGTACACCAGCCTGGACAAGCTGATTGACTGAGACCCCACACAGGACTCAGGTAGATTCTGCTGAAGTTAAAGGCATCACATCACTTTCCACTGGTGGGAGGCTGCAGGCATACTAGCACCACATACTGGGAAAGATAGGGAAAACACAGAGTCTATAGGCTTCATAGGAAAGTCTGTCAACCTGCTGGGTCTCATCCTCAGGGAAAACTGATACAGATTACTTTTTCCTTCTGAGAGGAGGCCAGTCTTGTCTGGGAAAATCTGACTGGTGTCTATAATATCTGAGTAGACCCTCCTTAAAAACACAGAGGTTCCATATAGGCAGGAAAAGAAACAGGAAAACAAGACTGAAAAATTCTGATCAGTTAAACAAAACCTGTGCTAGAGGTCTAGAATAAGCTGACTTGAATGTCAAAGAGTAGATAAAGAACAAAGTAATCTAAGCAAGAAAATCCTAGGGAAAAGAGTGAAAATAATCTCCAGAAAAAATAATTAAGGAAATCAAATGCCCAGACATCAACAAAAAATAGTGAGTCATACTAGGAAGATTGAAGAAATGTCCCAGTTAAAGGCACAAACCATCTATTCAAATAAGATATAGGAGTTGAAACTAATTCAAGATATTTGAATAGACTTAGAAAATCTCATCAAAAATCAAATCAATGAGTAGAGGGAAAATATAAAGAAGGTGCTGGGCCAAAAAAAAAAGAAATAAAAAGTTTGAGAAAACAAATCACAGAACTTATGGAAATGAAAGGCACAGTGGAAGAGATGAAAAAACACTGAAACCTATCATGATAGATTTGAAAAGGCAGAAGAAAAATTAGTGAACAGGAAGAGTAGACTTTTGAAATCCAACACACAAGAGAATATATAGGGAATAGAGTGGAAAAATATGAGCAAGTTCTCAGGGAATTGAATGACAACATGAAGTGCATGAACCTTTGTGTTTTGCATGTCCCAGAATGAGAAGAGAAGGGAAAAGGAGGAGAAAAACTAATGGAGGGAATTATCACTGAAAGTTTCCCATCTCTTAAGAATGACATAAAATTAAGATCCAAGAAGTGCAACATACCCCAAACAGAATAGATCCAAATAGACATACTCAAAGCCAGCTACTAATCAGACTGTCAAATTTCAAAGAGAAAGAGAATTTTGAAAGCTGCAACAGAAAAGCAATCCATCACATGCAAAGGAAGCCCAAAGACTATGTGTGGATTTCTCAGTAGAAACCAGTAGAGAGAAATAGCAATAGTATGGTATATTTAAGATTATAAAAGAGAAAAACTGCCAACCAAGAATTCTATATCCAGCAAAATTATCCTTCAAAAATGAGGGGAAGATTGAAACATTTTCAAATGAAAAATCACAGAAATTGTGATCAAGAGACTTGTTCTGCAAATAATACTAAAGGGAGCACTACAGGCAGATAAAAAGGGAGGCGAGAGAGAGGTGCAGAGAAGAGTGTAGAAATGAAGACTATCAGTAAAGGTAAAAAGAGAAAAAAATAACTAGATGTGACTTATAAAATCCAAAAGACAGAGTGGTGCGACAGGGGTTCAGCAGGCAGAATTCTTGTCTGCCATGTTGGAGATCTGGGTTCAAATTCCGATGCCTTCCCATGCAAAAAAATAAAAAACCCAAAAGACAAAATAAAGGTAGTAAAAGAAAGTACTACCTTTAAAGTGATAACACTGAATTTAATGGATTTAACTCCCCAATCAAAAAACATAGAGTGGCAGAATAGACTAAAAAACAGGACCCATCTATATGCTGTCTACAGGAGAATCATTTTAGACCCAAGGACAAAAATAGGTTGAAAGTGAAAGGTTGAGAAAAGATATTTCATGCAAACAACAATCAGACAAAAACAACTGTCCAACAAATTAGACTGCCTATGTAAAACAATTAAAAGAGACAAAGAAGGACACTATGTATTAATAAAAGGAACAATTCAACAAGTAGACGTAACAATAATAAATATTTATGCGTTGAGCCAGAGTGCTCCAAAATACATGATGCAAACACTGAAGGGAGAAATAGATACCTCTCCCATGATAGTTGGAAACTTAAATTCCCTGCTCTCATCAATGGATAGAACATCTAGACAGAGACTCAATAAAGAAGCAGAGAATTCAAATAAGACAATAAATGAACTAGCCTTAACAGACATTTATAGAACATTACACCCCACAACAACAGGATACACCTTTCTCTCAAGTGCTCATGGATCGCTCTCAAGGATAGACCAGATGTTGGATCACAAAGAAGTCTCAATAAATTTAAAAAACATGAAAATATACGAATCGATTTTTCACATCATAAAGGGATGAAGTTAGAAATCAATAACAAGCAGAGAGAGGGCCAAAAATTCACAAATATATGGAGGTAAACAACAAACTCTTAGACAACCAATGGGTCTAGGAGGACACTACAAGAGAAATTAATAAATATCTCAGGGCAAATGAAAATGAACTTACAACATATCAAAATTTATGTGATGCAGTAAAGGCAGTGCTGAGAGTGAAATTTATTGCCTTAAATGTCTATATTTAAAAAAAGAAGAAATAGCAAAAATCAGGGAATTAACTGTTCACTTGGAAAAACTAGAGAAAGAACAGCAAACTAACCCCAAAACAAACAAAAAGAAAGAAATAATGAAGATTAGAGCAGAAATAAATGAAATTGAGAACATGAAAACAATCGAGAAAAGTAACAAAACCACAAGTTGGTTCTTTGAGAAAATCAATAAAATTGATGGACCATTGGTAAGATTGGCAAAAAGAAAATGAGAGAGCCTTCAAATAAATAAAATCAGAAATGGAAGAGGAGACCTAACCACTGACCCCACAAAAATAAAGGAGGCAATGATAGGGCAAAACGTAAGATTCCACAAGAGTTCCACGTACGAGAGTAACTTTCCAGAAATTTACAACTTCCGGATAGGTCCCTGGACCAGATAAGTCCTGAAACCTAGAGGGTTCAGTCTCTCCAGAACATCTGATAGTTCAATCGCCCTACCCCATATTATTGACAGACCCTTCCAACATGAAAAAGTTGGAATGGCCATAGCCCCAAACAGCCCTAAATAGAGGGATAGAAAGATTAAAGGAAATGGTGGAGTTATACAGAGAAGATAGGATTTAACAAATGAAAATGTTGCTGAATCATTACATTGATATTTCTTTTAGTCTCCAATGTCTTAGAGCAGCTAGAAGTAAAAACTTAAAATTGTGAATTGTAACCCATGCCAAACTTTGAAATAAAGTCATTGTGATGATAAAAAATATATATTTGTTCCTTCTAGCTTCCTACATTCTGGAGCAGCTAGAAGGAAAAATCTGAAAGGATTGTATGGTAGCTCATGACAAACTCTGGGATCTGTCCTATAACTACTCGTTGAAAAGTCCTTTGAATACTATTGCTTTATTCTTTCTTTGCATTGTAGATATGTTATTTTATACACTTAAAAAGTTAAAAAATTCTTAAAAATTCATAAAACATAAAGGAGGCAATGAGAGGGTAATACAAGCAACTATATTATAATAAACTAGACAATGTAGATGAAATGGACAACTTTCTACAAAGGCATGAACAAACCAACATTGACTCAAGAAGAAATAGATGACCTCAACAAGCCAATTTCAAGTAAAGAGATTGAGTCAGTCATCAAGAAGCTCCCAAAATAGCAAAACCCAGTTCCAGATAACTTCACATGTGAATTCTATCAAGCTTTCAGGAAAGAATTAGTTACCAAACTCTGCAAAAAATTTGAAGGGAAGGCTACTTAACTCATTCTACGAAGCCAACATAACCCTCATACCTAAGCCAGAAAAGATGTCATGAGAAATGAAAACTACAGATCAATCTCTCTAATGAATATAGATGCAAAAATTGTCAACAAAATTCTTCCAAATCGAATCCAGCAGCACATTAAAAGACTCATACACCATGACCAAGTGGGATTTATTCCAGGTATGTAAGGATGGTTCAACATAAGAAAATTAATTAATGTAATACACCATATCAATAAAGCAAAGCAGAAAACCCACACGGTCAACTCAATTGATGCAGAAAAGGCATTTGACAAAATTCAACATCCTTTCTTTATGAAAACACCTGAAAGAACAGAAATAGAAGGAAATTTCTTCAATAAGATAAAGGGAATATATGAAAAACCCACAGCTAACATCATCCTCAATGGGAAAGATTGAAACCTTTACCCCTAAGATCAGGAACAAGACAAGGATGCCCACTGTCACCATTGTTATTCAACATTGTGTTGGAACTTCTAGTCAGAGTAATTAGACAAGGGAAAGAAATAAAAGGCATCCAAATTGGGAAGGAAGAAGTAAAATTCTCACTGTTTGTAGCTGATATGATACTATATGTCAACCCCCCTCCAAAAAAATCCACAGCAAAGTGACTAGAGCTAATAAATCAGTACAGTAAATTTGCAGGGTACAAGATCAACACCCCAAAATCATTAGTGTTTCCTTACACTAGTAATGAGCAATCTGAGGAGGAAATCAAGGAAAAAATTCAATTTGCAATTGCAACCAAAAAAGGATAAAATATCTAGGAATAAATTTATCTAAAGATACAAAAGTCCTATACACAGAAAACTATAGGAAATTGCTAAAAGAAATCATGTAAGACCTAAATAAATGGAAGGACTTAGGATGTTCATGGATTGGAATACTCAATATAGTTAAGATGTCAATTCTACCTAAATTGATTTATAGATTCAATGAGATACCAATTAAAAATCCCAAAAACTTACTTTTCAGAAATAGAAAAACCAATAACCAAATTTATTTGGAAAGGCAGAGCGCCCCAAATAGCTAAAAATATCATGAGAAAGAAAAATAAAGTGGAAGATCACACTGTACCTGTCTTTAAAGAATATTACAAAGCTACAGTAATCAAAACAGCATGGTACTGGCATAAAGATAGATATATTGACCAATGGAATTGAATAGAGTGTTCAGATACAGACCCTCTCATCTATGGACCATTGATCTTTGATAAGGCAGTCAAGCCAACTCACCAGGGACAGAGCAGCTTCTTCAATAAATGATGCTTGGAGAACTGGATATCCTTATGCAAAAGAATGAAAGAGGATTCATATTTCACACCTTATACAGAAATAAACTAAAAATGGATTATAGCCCTAGACATTAGACATAATACCATAAAAGTTTTAGAAAAAAAATGTTCAGGGATATCTTATAGAACTTGTAATAAGAGGCGGTTTCCTAGATCTTACACCCAAAGCACAAGCATTGAAAAAAGAAATAGATAAATGGGAGATCCTCAAAATTAAACACTATTGTACATCAAAGAACTTTGTCACATGCAGCCTATGCAATGTGAGACAATATTTGGAAACCACATATCAGATAAAGATTTAGTAACCAGAATATATGAAGAGATTCTTTAACTCAACAACAAAAAGACAAACAACACAGTTAATATATGGGCAAAAGACACGAAAAGGCACTTCTCAGAAGAAGAAATTCAAATGCCTGAAAAGCAAATGAAAAGATGCTTGACTTCATTGACTATTAGGGAAATGCAAATCAAAGCCACAATGAGCTATCATCTCACACCCACTAGTGTGGCCAGCACAAAATAAAAAAACAAAGCAGAAAACAACAAGCGCTGGAGAGGATGTGGAAAAGAGGAACACTTATCCACTGTTGGTGGGAATGTAAAATGGGACAACCACTGTGGAAGGCAGTTTGGTTTCTTAGGAAACTAAGGATAGAATTGCCATATGATCAAGCAATCCCATTGCTAGGTATCTATTTCGAGGATGTGGGAGCAAGGACACAAATGGACATGTGCACACCGATATTTATAGAAGCATTATTTATAATTGTCAAGAGATGGAAACAGCCCAAATGTCGCTCAATAGATGAGTGGCTAAACAAGCTGTGGTATATACATATGGTGGAATATCTTGCAGCTGCAAGACAGAATAAAGTCATGAAACATGTAACAACATGGATGGATCTAGAGGACATTATGCTGAGTGAAATTAGCCAGAAACAAAAGAACAAATACTGTATGGTCTCACTGATACAAACTAACATTAATGAGTAAACTTGGAGAATTTCTTTTAAGAATACAGGTAATCAGGAGATAGAAAAAAGATTGAGATTGGATAATTAGTGCTGTCAGAATACAGATTGTGCAAAAGGACTGATTGTAAAACTTCAGAAATGGATCGCACGATAATACCTGATTGCAGCACAATAATATAAGTACACTGAATGAAGCTGAATGTGAGCATGATAAAGGGAGAAGGGCTGGGAACATGTATGAAATCAGAAGGAAAGGTAGAGGACAAAGATCGAGATGGCATAATTTAGAAATGCCTAGCGTGAACAATAATGGTGATTAAATGTACAAATTAAAAATGCTTTGTATGGCAAAGAACAAAGGAATGTGAGTACTGCAGAGTGTTGAAAACAGATTTTATATGGGAAAAGTACAATCAACGCAAGTGAGGGTCTATAGTCAATGATAACATTGTAATATACTTCCAATGAATGTAACAAAATTATAATGCCAAAACTAAATGTCCACAGGTGGGGGGATTGGGAAAGTGGTATGAATTCTTTATGGCAAAGAAGAAAGTGTCTTCAGATAGAGTATGGTGGTGATGGCATGTCTATACACTTAGGCTGGATTTTAAGATGTGTGAATAAAACTATTTAAAAATGAAAAAAGATGTATAAGGTGGTGATGTTAGCACAACATTGTGAATGTAGTTAACTGCAATGAATTATAAATTTGAATGTGGTTAAAAGGGGAAATTTTAGGTTATATACATGTTAGATTATATATACACTACTAGAATAAGAATAAAAATGATATATAAGACTGTACAACACAGTGAACCCTATTGTAAACTGATAGACTATAATCAATAGTATGATTATAAAAGTATTTTTTTCATGAATTGTAACAAATATACCACACTGATGCAAAGTGCTAATAATAGGATGGCATATGGGAACTCTGACTTTCTTCATGATTTTTTTGTAAACCTACAACTTCCCTAACTAAAAAAGGTAAACAAAGGAAATAAAGGATAAAGTGGCTGAAGTAAGTCCTGACTTATCAGCAATTCCTGTTAGTATCAATGGATTTTACCCCTTCAAAACAAGACACAGATTTCAAGATAGATAAAAAAGCACAATCCAACCATATGTGGTTTACTAGAGACTGGCTTTAGGCCCAAAGACACACAGATTGAAAGACAATGTAAGGAATAATATATTTCAGGCTAATAGTAACTAAAAAAGATTTGGGGCAGCTATTCTAATAATAGACAAAGTCAAAACTGTTAAAGAGAAAACAAAGGACTCTCTATATTAATGAGTCAAGTCACTAAAAATAAATAACTATAACAAATATTTGTGCACTTAACCATGTGCTCCAAAATATATGAGGCAGCATTGACAGAACAAAAGGGAAAATTGATATTTCTAAAATAATAGCAGAAGTCTGCTATATGCTAATTTCAATAATGGATTGAACATCTAGACAAAAATTCAATAAGGAAAGGGAAGACTTGAATGACACTGTAAACCAACTAGACCTAACAGAAATATGTTAAACAATTCAGCCAAAAGCAGAAGAATACACATTCTTCTCTAGTTCACATGGATCATTTTCCAGGATAGACAACATACTAGGTAAGAAAAAAGCTTCAATATATGTAAAAATGTTGAAATCATACAATGTATATTCTTTGACCACAGTGATATATAGCTAGAAATCAATAACAGGGGGAGAAATGGAAAATTTACAAATATGGGGAAATTAAACAATGCATGTTTGAATAAACAAATGATCAAAGAATAAATTCTAAGGTAATTTATAGGAAATATTTTGAGGAAAATAGAAATAAGAAGAGAAGAATCCGAACTTATGGGATGCAGGAAAAGCAGTACCAAAAGGGAAATTTATAGCTCAAAATAATTACATTGAAAAAGAAGCAAGACTTCAAATCGGCAAACTAAGCTGAAAATTGAAGGATCTAGAAAAAGAATAGCAAACTAAACCCAAAGTGAAAAGAAGAAAGGAAATAACCAAGATTATGGATGGTAATAAATGATATGATAAAGAGAATAGAAAAAGCAAAAACAAAAAATGAAATTAAATGAAACCATAAGTTTGTTGTTTGAAAAAGGTCAATAAAGTTAATGAACACATCTCTAGACTGATGAAGAAAAAAGAGAGGATACACATAAATAAAATAAAAATGAAGGTGGAAACATTACTACCAACACCACAGAAATAAAAAGGATTATGAGGATAGTATGAGCAACCATACAATAACAAATGAGATAACCTAAATGAAATACACAAATTCATATAAACACATAAACTATCTACATTGACTCAGGAAGAAATAGATGATCTCAACAGACAATACCTGATTGAATCAGTAATCAAAAATCTCCCAAAAAAGAAAATCCAAGGATCAAACACCTACAGTGGTGAATTTTACCAAGCATTCCAAGAAGACTTTACACCAAACCTGCTCAAACTCTTTGAAAAAATTAAGACTAGGGAACACTCCATCAACTCACCATATTAGACCAAAATCACCCTAGTACCGAAGCTGGAAAATGAAACCACAAGAAAAAAATACAGAGCAATATCCCTTATGAATATAGATACAAAAATGCTCAACAAAATACTGTAAGCCTGAATCCAATTCACATCAAAGTAATTATATGCCACCACAAAGGGTGATTTATCCCATCTATGCAAGAGTGTTTCAACACAAGAAAATCAATTAATGTAACAAGTGACATTAATTGAATGAAGGAGAAGACCACGTGATCATCTCAATTGACACAGAAAAAACATCTGAAAAAATCCAGTACCCATTCTTAATAAAAACACTTAGAAAACTAGGAACAGAAGGAACACCCTGAACGTGATAAAGGGTGTACATGAAAATCCATAGCTAACATCATACTCAATATTGAAACACTGAAAGACTTCACTGTAAGAGCAGGAAGAAGACAAAGATGCCCACAATCACCACAGTTATTTAACATTGGACTGGAAGTGTTAGAGAGCAATTAGGCAAGTAAAATAATTCAAAGGTATTCAAATAGGGAAAGACAACTAAAATTACTACTGTTTGCAGAAGGCATGCTCCTATACAGAGAGAATCCATAAAAATCCACAAGAAAGGTACTAGACCTAACAAATGCATTTAACCAAGTGGCAGGGTACAAGACCAATATGCAAAAATCAGTAGTGTTTTTATACATTAGTAATGAGCATTCTGAGGAGGAATTCTAGGGAAAAAATTTTGATATACTGTAACATCTAAAAGAATCAAGTATTTAGGTATACATTCATCCAAGATATAAAGGACTTGTATATGGAAAACCAGAAAACATTGCTGAGAAAAAGTAAAGAAGACCTAAGTAAGTGGAAAGAAATTCCCTGTTCT
This sequence comes from Myrmecophaga tridactyla, assembly GCA_004026745.1. Taxonomy (NCBI): domain Eukaryota; kingdom Metazoa; phylum Chordata; class Mammalia; order Pilosa; family Myrmecophagidae; genus Myrmecophaga; species Myrmecophaga tridactyla. The sequence goes on along the minus strand of PVIY010017501.1, from coordinate 23,526 downwards.
CAGACCCCAAGACTAAATAATGTTAATGTCAATTATGCCCAAAGAAATATACAGATGAAAAGCAATTCCAATTAAAATTTCAACAGACTTCTCAGAAATTCAAATGCCAATTATCAAGTTTATATGGAAATGTAAGCAACCCTGAATATCCAAAATTGTTTTGAATATGAAGAACAAAATTGGAAGACTCACACTTCATCATTTTAAAACTTATTACAAAGCTATAGTAATCAGCACAACATGATACTGTCACAAAGGCAGACATATAAACCAACAGAATAGAATTGAGAGCTCAGAAATCAACCCTCACATTTTTGGCCATCCAATTTTTCACAAGTGTGCCAAGTCCACTCAAAGGGAAAAGAATATTTTCTTCAAAAAATGGTGCTGTGAAAAATGGATAACCATATGCAAAAGAATAAATTTGGAACCCTTCCTCACAAAACCATACGCAAAATTTAACTCAAAATTGACTAAAACTCTAAGAAATAAACTATAAAACACCTAGAAGAAAACATATGGAAACATTATCAGGACTTATGTTATGCAATGATTTCTTAGTCTTTACAGCAAAAGCATGAGAAAAAAAGAAAAATAACTCTATAAATAAGACTTCATTTAAATTAAAAGCATTTGTGCATTAAGGGAATTTATCAATGAAATAACAAGGCAGCCTACACAATGGGAGAAAATATTTGGAAACCACATATCTGATGATGGTTCAATACCCAGAATATATTTTCAAAACTCCTATAACACAACAAACGAGACAAACCACCCATTCAAAAATGGACAAAAAACTGAAATAACATTTCTCCAAAGAATATATACAAATGGCCAATAAATACATGAAAAGATGCTCAACAACATTAGCCATCAGGGAAATGCAAATCAAAACCCCAATTTGATACAATCTCATGTCTGCTAGGATGGCTACTATCAATATAACAGAAAAAAAGTGATGGAGAAAGTGTGGAGAAATAGGAACACTCATCTTTTGTTGGTGAGAATGTTAAATGATGCAGTCACTATGGAGTTCAGTTTGGCAATTATTCATAAAATCAAGTACAGAATTACCATTTGACACATCAATCTAACTTCACAGTATATAGTAAAACTATTGGTAGCAGAGACTCAAACAGATATTTACACATTGATGTTCATAGTGGCATTATCCACAATTTCCATTACATTTAGCAACCCAAGTGTTTGTCAATAGGTGAATGGATAAACAAAATGTTGTATATATATAAAATGGTAATTAAATTAGCTGTAAAAAGAAATGATGCCCTGATGAACGCTACAACATGGGTGAGCCTTAAAGACATATTGAGTGAAATAAGCTAGATACAAAAGGACAACTACCGCATGATCTCATTTATGGGAAATCAGCATAATATGCAAATTTATAAAGTCAGAAACTAAAAACAAACTTACCAGGGGCTAGGTGGTATAGGGGAACGAGCAGTAAATATTCCATTGCTATGGAGTTTCTGTTTGGTAAGATGGAAAATTTGGAGGATGGAAAATGTGTGATGGAGGCACAACCTTGTGAATATAATTAACTTGACGAATTGTATATTTGAAAAGGGATAAAGGGGGAAATTTGAGAGTGTATACAAGTTACCACACACACACACACAAATCATTGAACTGTACCGTACAAGAGTGAAATTTAATGTAAACTGTGGGTTAAAGTTAAGAGCATGATTATAATAATATTGTTTCATCAATGTTGAGAAAAGTACCAGACTAACAAAAAATGTCAATAACAGGGAAAACTCTGTGTGTGAGAGGGGTATATGAGAAGTTAGTACTTTTTGCATTATTTTTCTGTAAACCTACAGCCTCTCCAGTTAAAATAGAAGCCTCACTGAATGAAGAAGCTTTGTTCAATAAAAGGTGCTGGTACCTTTCATTGTATATTTGTGGGAAAACTTTTGGTTGAATATTTGTGGGAAAATTTGAAGTCAAGTTTTTACTTCAAGCCTCAAATCAAAGTCCCAGATTAACTTAAGAGTTAATAAAAAAGAAATTAAGCTATAAAAGAATTAAGAACAGCCAGTTATCACCTGTTTTTATAATGGGGGAAAATCTTACTAAATGTCAAAGAAAAGTAGCAATGAAAAGAAAATTTAATATGTTTAAATATATATGTTTATGTTTTAGTTTGCTAATGGTGCCAGGATTCAACATACCAGAAATGGAATGGCTTTTATAAAGGGTACTTAATAAGTTACAAGTTTACAACTCTAAGGCCTTAAAAATGTCCAGACTAAGGCATCTAGAGAAAGACACCTTGACTCTGAGAAAAGGCCTAATGGTGACCAGAATTTCTCTACCAGCTAGGAAGGCACATGGTTGGCATCTGAGGTATTTCTACCAGTTTGTTGCTTTGTGCTTCTGATTCCAGTGATTTCCTCTCTAAGCATCTGTGGGACCTCACTTAGCTTTTCTGGGACAAAACTCTGGGTTCTGGCTTGCTTTACATCTCACAGGAAGGCACATGGCAACATCTGGGCTCCTCTCCTGGTTTCTGGTTTCAAATGGCTCTCACAGTTCCTGTGGGTACTTCTGGCAGTTTTTCCTCTGAATTTCCAAACACCTGCAACTGAACTTTCTTCCAAAATGTTTCCCCTTTTAAAGGACTTCAATAAACTAATTAAGACCCACTTTGAAGGATGGGGCCACACATCCATGGAAATAATCTAATCAACATCACGCTAATTTTGGGGTGTGTCACATCTGCATGGAAACAACCTAATCAAAATGTTTCATCTTACAATATCGAACATGTTAAAAGAATATGGCTGCCCTCAAAATATTGGATTAGGATTAAAAGAACATGGATTTTCTGGGGTACCTAAGACTTTCCAACCAGCAAATTCTGCCCTCTGAACCCTGAAAAGACATATACAAAATGTATCCATTTCATCACAATATAACAAATCCCTTAAACCATTTCAGTAACAATACAGATATAATGCAAACTCAGAAACAGTACACAATCTGGCTGTTGACCTGTGAAACTCAGAACAAGTTATCTGCTGCCAATATACAAAGGAGGAACAGTCATAGGATAAACATTTATATTGCCATAGGGAGAAACCCAAAGCAAAACAGGAGTCATCAGAACCAAACAATTCTGGAAACCTGCAGGGCAAACTCCATCAGATTTCAAAGCCTGAGAAACATCTACAGAATGATGCTTCATCTTTGGGAGAGGAGAAAATTTGACCTAAACAAGGCCTTTGTCATAGGATACTTATATGAGTCTCCATCCCCCCTACCATAAAATTTGAACAATAGCACCCTTACCTGACCCAGGCTATGAGTTGCAAATAAGAGCATGTATGTTACAGTGCTTTGAAGACTGTCAAGTGTTATCCAAATATGTTGGTCTTGCTAGTTTAGTTGATCAGAGGCAAGTCCTCAGAAACTTAGGTGATAAGATGGGTTTGTTAATCATTAACTCAACTATTGCAAATGCTAGTACAATTAGATAGTGATGAAGCTTTTATAATGTTTCAAGTAGAACAGATTTCTCCTCACAAGGGGCCTAATTTTTAATCTCTGTTAATGTTGAAAGACAAATATATAAGAACAGTAGGGCTACCAATGTCACCAAGTTAATGCTACAGTGTTTTATTTCTTCCATTTTCTATAATACTTCTTTCATTAACATAGTCATTTCCTTTACTTATGCCTTCATACCAGGTACATGTGCTTGTGTTTACAATGAACTTATAAAATAATTTCATTTTCACAATAGCCTTGTATTTTTTTGTTTGTTTGTTTTTGCATGGGCAGGCACTGGAAATCAAACCCAGGTCTCTGGCATGGCAGGGGAGAATTCTGCCTGCTGAGCCACCATGACCCGCCCTAGCCTTGTATCTTTTTACTCTTAATTCAACTACACACTTTCCACTACCACCACATCCTCTTGCTTATCTCAGTGCAGAACACAATCTTGATGCTTTACTTTAACTATTAGAGCAGTTGTGGAAGCAGTAAAGAAAATAACTTGGCATTAACTGTTAAGTTGCTTTTGTGTATCAAGAGTAACCATGTCAAGTGTTCACAAGCCTAATGTCAAATTGATGAAGAAAACATCTCTCTATTCTGTTGTCACTACTGCTGTTCCTATCACTGATGCTTCAAGTATAAAGATGTTCAACTCTAAATTTCCCTATATCTTCTCCAATCATGTTATTTTTCTTCTTGTCTTTCATTTTCCACCACTATCATGTTAATTCAGTGGTCTTAAAATTTTAGTGAGCGTCAAAATCACTGGAGAGCTTGTTAAAACACATATTGTTGGACCCCACCCCCAGAGTTTCTCAATTAGTAGGCCTGAGATGAGGCCCAAGAATTTGTATATTTGACATGACTCCAGGTGATACTGATGCTGATGCTGCCAATCTGGAAACTATGCCTTCAGAACCAACCTTCCCAGGGTCATTAGCATTTTGACTGGCTGGCAATCCTTGGGCTCCTTTGCATTTGGGTCAAGTAGTTAAATCCTCTCCTTTCTCCATCCAGCTTCTGTCTCTCTCCATGGTTTTCTTTCACTTTCTTTCAATTTCTTCTGTGTACAAAGGACTCTAGACCCCAGTAATTCAGATTAAGCTCCCACATTCTTTGGACTACACTTTAACAAAATATCTTTCCTTAAGAAATCCTATTATAATGGGCTGACACCTACAGGAACACAGACTAAGACCAAGAACATGTATTTTAGGGGATATATAACTCACCATACCACACTTAAGAACATTGTTTTGAGGATTCAATGAGTTAATGAATATAAAATACAGAGCACAATACTTGCTACATGGTAAGAATTGAGTAAATCATAATACAATTATCATTATTTACTAAACGCATTCTTAAAACTCCCCTATACTAATAGATCTACAATGGTAAAAAACTGAAAATGGCTTTGATCAAATAAGGCTACTAAAACTACATCCTAACCAAATAATAAAAGATATGCACAGAGAAGTTTGTGTAAGAATTTAGGTATAATACATGTTGTAAATACATGTTGAATGACACTGGAGTTGTTGAATGGGTTTTGGTATATTAGGAACAAGGAAATGGTAAGCAGCCACTAATAATGAGAAGCAATGTAGTCAAGTATGTGGTCTCTCAAGCAAGACTCCCTGGGCTCAGAATGCCAGTTGCCCTACTTACAAATTCTGCAATCCTGAATAAGTCACATGACTTTAGTTCACTTGCTGATAACTCCACTCTGATTTCACACTGCCTTTGATGTTCATTATTCTACTGTTTTCCTGAGATCAAATGATTATCTTGCGTCTCATTTCCAGCAAGAGGAACTTTGATTTATATCTTGGTACTGAGCTCCTCCCTTACCAGCTCCCAACTAGGCCATCATTCTGGCACCCTGCTTTGCTCTTACCAGCTATTCCATTTCCCAGAAGCTAGATATTAATCTTCCACTCTGTATTAGTTATCTATTAATGCATAATAAATTACCACAATCAAACTGTTGGCCAAACTGTTCTCTTATCTGAAGGTTCACTGAGGTTATTGGCAGTATTCCTTTTCTTGCTCTGGTATGACTGAAGTCCTCAGCCTTTTGCTGGCTGTCAGATGGAACTTCTTCTCAAGTTCTAGATGCACTACACAGTCCCTTGCCATGTGGGCTACCTGAATGTGTCTGCTTATTTCATCAAGTCAACAAAGAGAATGTCACTCTTGTCTGCTAAGAGAAAGTCATTTAATGTAATATAATCACAGGAGTGATCATATTATCATAGTTAGCAATTCTCTTCTTTAGAAGCATGTCATAGGTCTTGCCAACAATTAGGGGGAGGCAATTACTCATAATTGCAGACTGCAGGAGGCAGGATATCACTGGGGATTATAGTAGTTTCTGTCCTTCACAAACAGACCAAAAACTACTTGAAAACTGCTGACAGATTAACCTGATGTAGACACTTTCCCAGCTGGATCTCTGAATAGTAGACAGCCCTGAATTTCTTGTATTCTAACTGATTTTCCATTAGAATACCCTTTTTTAAAAAAATAAAATAAAATCTACACATTTCAAATAGTATTGCCATGAGTCTTTGCACCCTTCACCTAGCTTCTCAATTGTTAACATTTTGTCCCATTAGTTTAGTTTCCTCTCTCTCCTCTCCCTCTTTCTCTCTTTCTCCCCCTTCTTCCTATCCCTACATACACACATACACACACACACCTTTTCTTGGTGAGCCATTTGAGTGCATTGCAGCTATAATCACACATCATCCTTAAATACTTCAGCATGTATCTCCTAAGAACAAGAACATTATCCTGCATAACCACAATACAATTATTCCATTAACATTGATACAATATTATCTAATGTACTATTCATATTTAAATTTCTCAATTATCCCCCAAATATTCTCTGTGATTTACCCACCATTGTCCAATTTAGTAGCACACAATCACACATTACTTTCAGTTTTTATGTTTTTTTAGTTTCCTTTAATCTGGAACATTTTCCCAGATTTGTGTGTGTGTGTGTACGTGACTTTGAATACATTGAGATTTTTGAGAAACCCAGGCCTGTTGTTTCACACAATGTCCCACTAAATAGCTTTGCCTTATTGTTTCCTAATGAGTAGATTCAGATGAAATATTGTGGCAGGAATATTGCATAGGTAATGTACTTCCCTCAGCCCATCTTATTGGGAAAAATATGGTTCCATTTGCTCTGTACTGATAATGTTATATTTCTTTGCTTAGTTAAAAATAGTCATGGACATTTTCCCCAATGTCAAGACATATTTTTCCTTGGAGAGTATTTTTTGATACAATGTAACATCCTCTTCCTCAAAAACTTTTCACCATAGTATTTTAGCATTATTGATGAGTGCTATCAGTACCAGTTATAAAATTGGTGGTTGCAAAGTGGAGGTTTAAAAATTTTGTATTTTATTCTTCAATTATTAGTTGGTATTCTTTGGTAAAAGATCTTTCCCTTTTCCCCAACGCTACATTTTCTGTGTGAAAGTGAATATGCTTATGAAGTCATGGATTTTTAAAATTCAATGTGCTATAAATCATTGCTACTATTTTTAGGATCAATTTTTGTCAAATATGTCCCCCAAACTTCCTTAAGCCAGCTTTCATGCTAGTCTGTGAGTTCCCCTGAAGTTTTGAGCACTTCCTTACTCTCTGGAATAATATGTTCCCAGCTCAACTTGTATTTTGTCTAGAATTAGATATTTCTCAAGGATCATTGGTTTCTAGTGATAGTAAATGATATTTGGAAACTAAAGTCTGCTGCTAGATGTGCTCATTGTTGCTTGAGGGGAGAACACATTTTTGCTTACTGGATTTCCATGATAGAAGCTAAGCTGCTGTATTTACACCTGTAGCTTCTCACTAAACTCATAGGAAATAGAGCCTGAATAAAACACCTAAGGGAGACAGGGCAGTAACACTCAATGTTTCATTCTCTGTGATCCTTAATAATCAAGGTACTGTGATTCTCCTATGAAGTTTGAACCCAACAATGGAAGACGCTGTGGTGGTAAAGAAGAAAAGGAGATAGGAAGAGAGGTATAAGAAAAGGAAAGGAGGGAAATAAAAAAAATATGCAATGAGAATATAAAATAGTGTATCCAGGTCTCTGTCCTTGGACAACATCTCTATCTACTACTTCCCCCTAGTTGACGTCATCCAGGCATGTCTCTACATACCATCTACACCTCTATGCTGACTTGTCCCCAGAAATTTGGACTTGTTTGCCCAACTGCTTGCTTCACTTCTCTTTCTGAGTTTGTAACATATGTAACATCTCAAATGTAACATATTAGAAACAAACATAAGTCCCCCATTTCCTGGCTTCCCCATCACAACAAATATAGTAATATTTCACCTTACTTCTCAGACTCCAAACCTAGGAAGCATCCTGATTCTTCTTTCACTGTAGCCCACCACATCCAATCCAACATGTCATAACAGGCCTATCTCCTAAATATACCCTGAATTTGAACACAACCACCTTTCCACTGTTACAATTAATCTATACCAAGTTCCCAGGATCTTTCAGCTAAAATTCTTCAGTTGCCTCTTAACAAGACAAGCAGTTTCTATTCTTGTTCACCTAGAGTTCAGTAGCCACATGACACATAGAGTGATCATTTAAAAATTTAAAGTGAACATCATTCTCTAACTTAGAACACTCCTGTTTTAGTTTGTAAGCTGCCCAAATGCAATATACCAGAATTGGAACAGCTTTTATAAAAAGAATTTAATAAGTTACAAGTTTAGAGTTCTAAGCCTATAAAAATGACCAAACCAAAGCATCTAGGGAAAGACACCTTAATTCAAGGAAAACTGATGTGTCAGGAACACCTTTGTCAGCTGGGTGGTCATGAAGCTGGCATCTGCTGGTCTCTTGCCTGCTGCTTTCAGTCTCTGTTCCTGTAGGTGTTCTTCACTTTGCTTCTCTAAGGCTGACTTTCATCTCTTGGCTTCTCTTGGCTCTCTTGAGGTTCTAGCTTGCTTTACATCTCATGGCAATGTCTGCTGGACTCCAAGCATCTCCAAACATTTGTGTTTCTTTCCTCTAAGTGTCAGCATCTGTGTCAGCTCTACTCTGAAGTTTCTGTTAGCTCTCTCTCTGTTGGTTCTGAGGCTTTCTCCAAAATATTTTGTCTTTTAAAGGATTCCAGTAAACTAATCAAGACCCATGTGGAATGGATGGAGTCATAGTTCCATCTAATGAAAAGGTCATACCCACAATTGTGCATGCCACATCTCTGTGGTGATAATCTAATCAAAAGTTTACACCTACAATGTTCAATCAGGATTAAAATAAATGGTTGTTCCCACATGAGTGGATCAGGATTAAAGCATGGCTTTTCTGGGGTACATAATATTTTCAAACTGGCACAACTTCCATGGGCTTCCCATTAAAAAAATAAAATTCCAGAATCCTTATAGTAGCCTACAAAGCTACGCCTGACTGCACCTTCCTCCTTTCCTCTTAGTTCACTACAACCCAGCCACACTGATTTCTTTGATTCTAAAGCATGCCCATTATTTCCCATGTCAAAGGGTTTCACTTCCTCTTCACTCTATATCTTCTCCACTTTTCAGTATGACTTACTTATTCTCACCATTCAGGCCTTACTTATAGCATCACTTTGTCAGAGAGGTCTTTGAACATTCTGTATTAAATAGAGTCCTCCAATCAATGTGTCTCATTTATTTTTGTCAGAGATCTTATAACAATATATGATTAACTTATTTGTTTACCTTTCTACTCTGTTGCTCCATCAGAATTTAGTCCATGAAAACAGAGTCTTGTTTGTTCTCTGTTCTATCTTAAAATTTTAAACTATCAACTTATGGGTAGACAGTGTGTAAATTGCATTCAATTGAGATATCCAAAATAGCTCACTTTTGTTCCTTTTTATTTTGCAGATGTCATAAGTATTTTGCCATTACTACAATATGACAGAGCAAATAACATGACCTATGTGCCACAAATTGATAGTTGTTGTCATGTAATATTAGGTTCATAAAAGGTATAAAGCTATCCTTTCCCTTTTTGGGAAGTTGAAGAAATTTACATTCTTCTTCCATCTTGTGCTGATGCTAAGCCTGAAAGTTATATTTCCATCACCTGTTTATACAATGGAGCAGACCTAATTCTAGTTCCTTACATTTATCTGCCAGTCCCACCTTAAAGGAGATAACAGCTCTGCTTTGATTTGTATACTAAACTATGTCATGAAGAGCCCACTTCTTATCCCATTTAAGCAACTTATCACCCATTGTCTCTCTGGAGTGAGTGCATGTGGATACACCTTATCAACTAGATCAAGATATTGCTATAAAAAGTATACAAGAAGAAGGAAGAACCTTCTGCTAGACTGCAACACACACAGAGTTTTAGTTTCTTAGGCTGCTTAAAGCAGGTACCATTAAATGGGTTGACTTTAAACAATGGGAATTTATTAGCTTAAAGTCTGAAGCTGTGAGAATGTTCAAATAAAGTCATTATCAAGGTGATGCTTTGTTCCCGAAGACAAGCTGCAAGTGATCCTTGGCTCCTGTGCCACATGGCAAGGCACATGGTGGCATCTGCTGGTCTCTCCCTTCTCTTATGGATTCCATTGAGTTCAGCTTCTTGATTCTGTTGCTTTTCTTTTATTTTTATTCTGTATTCATTCCATTTAAAAAGGACTGCAGTAAGAGGATTAAGACCCATCTGGAATGAGGTGGGTCACACCCTAAATGAAGTAATCTCATCAAAATGTCCATGCCCATAGGAATGAATTAGATTTAAGAACATGATTTTTTCCCCCTCCCAGTTGAAATTAAACTACTCTGAAAGATGAATCACACAAGTATATATTGCTCGATGGTATTGCAACTACTGTCATCCCCACTGGTCTCACTAATATAATTCAAATTGGCAGATCTCTAATATATTAGGTACTGCATAAACATGCCATGTTATGTGACAGTAGCAGATAGGAGGATCTTTAGTGAAGATTATTAAGGCCAGATGTAACTTTTGTCAACTGTTCTCAAATTGCATTAGATAGATTATTATAACTACAATCTAGCATTCAGTGCAGCCTTACACTGTAATCAGAGGTGCCTACTCTCCTTTTGAGTGCTGTTAATTTAATAGATAACATTAGCCAACCTGTTTAGGAAAAGAGTACTTGTGACTACTCTTTCAATTGAATTAATTCAGTGTATTCTTCAGAGCATCTTCCCAAATAAACTTACTCTAGTGAAAAATAGATAATAAGGGAAATCATGGAAAAAATACTGACAATTCATTTCTTAGATTTTAAGAACTAGAGGATAGGTAGACACACTACTACAGATAACTTACATAGTAGGGAATTAGGTATTAGTCATATTGGTATAAATTTATATTTTAATTATACATCTATAATTCATTTATTCTGAACAGTTCGACAGGGTGAGTACTATTAGTTACTGTTTATTGAGGATGTGCCAGTTAGAATCTGTTGTGTACCCGAGAAAAGCCAAATTCTTTCATTGTCATTCAATATTGCTGGGTGGGATCTTTTTTATTGTTTCCATGGAGATGTGACTTATCCAGCTGAGGGTAATAACTTTTGGTTAGATGGTTTCCATGAAGATGTGTCTCCACCTGTTCAAGGTGGGGTTGCTTACTGGTGCCCTTTAAGAGGGAACCATTTTGGAAAAAACTTTGGAGCCAGGAGAGCCCACACAGAGAACTTTGGAGATGAAAGAAAATGTGACCAGGGAAGCAACTGAAGAAGCTGGGAGAGAAAGCCAGTAAATGTCTCATGTGCCTTTCCACTTGAAACATAGAAGTGTTCTGGACCCATTGGCCTTTCTTAAATCAAGATATCTTTCCCTGAATGCATTAATTTGGACATTTTCATGGCCTTAGAACTGTAAACTAGCAACTTAATAAATTCCCTTTTTAAAAGCCATTCTGTTTCTGGTATATTACATTCTGGCAGCTTTTATAAACTGAACCAAAAGAGGAAACTGAGAATCAGAGCTGTTAATTTTTTTCTGATGACTCCATTGGTAGTTGCAAATCCATGCTTCCAAGCTCTCTATTTTTCTTCAAATTCTTTGTTCATTTTACAAGAGTGTATTACCTCAATAGGGGTAGTGGCATATCTGCATGGTGGAGGAATATATTACTAAAAGAAAAAGTAAGGCTTTATATTCTAAAACAAAGCATGTCTTTCCTCAGGATTTCTCTGAATTGAGACAGGAGCCACTGCCTGCAAAACCTTGTTTAGTATTCCCATTTCCTAGCTCTAAACTTTTCAAATCTTCTTCCACAAAACACCTTTATTATGACCAATTTTTCCTTGATTCCACTCTGAATGTCAAGGGTTAGGGATAGTAAAGTAAGTCAGACATTTGCTCTGACGCAATGTGAGAACTCAGCATGTGAAAGTTCTGTTTCAGATTCATCCAGAGGAACTTGGTTGCTGAAGTAGCACAAAGACCTTGCTTTAAGGTTATTTTTTCCTATAAAAATAGAATGGTCCTAAGGACTAGGTTTGAGCAGGACTCTGGAGGATAGTGTGATTTCATTAAAAATATGTTTTATGGTCTTATAACTTTCCAACTTCTCAAACAAAAATTCATTTCAAGCTGAAACTTGATATCATTCTTTTCTTGCTGGAATGTGAAGATTTGGAGAAAAGGTGAAAGAAATTTATTGAGTTGTTAAAATATATGATCCAGGTCTTGTCTGGTTTTCACCTTCCTCACTCATAAACACAGTTGCTCACTTTCATACTACATTTCCATCAATCACTGTGACAAGCATTGTGGATTCCTCTCTTCTGCTTTCCCAAACAAAAGCCAAATGAACAAAATAATATTTTGATATAGAACTCCCTCATTTAGTGAAGGTGAATTATTTTCCATTTTCAATAAGTCTCAAGATCAGTTCTCAGATGGAACTCCTGAGCATGGTCAATAGTGAGGGAAGTATGAAGGGGTACCTTAGTCTGAGCCAGTGGGGAAAGTGAAGGAACAGAGACATTAAAACAGTATTCTAGGTATAAATGCCCCTAGCAAATGTGCTTCACTTCTCTTTACAGACATAAAACATTTGGGAAGGAGATGGTTGAATTGCTTCTCCATTGGGCATAGGTGCTTAAAAACTAAATGAACTGAAGCTGAGCCATCCAAAATATCTACCAGGTATAGCTTCAATATCCACCATTATCTACCAATTTATTATTTTGCCGTCTGATTTCAATTTATGGAGGTATGAAAATATTGTTACTCCATGACAGATGCTGACCTAAAAAATGAGTAGATGGAGGAAGGTAGAAAAGTATTTGTACATTTTCATGATATCTGCTTACTGTGGGAGAGCTACCCTAGGAAATTATCTGCCATAGAATCCTACCTTGTCCTGATCATGGTGCATAAGTTATGCCTTACTGGCTTATGGTCAGCTAGTGGAATCACTGTAGTTTTCAACCATACTGCTACAGAAGAGCCTAATCAAAGAAACCAGGTGGGGATTCAATAATTTAAATAGCAATTGCAGAGATTCTAAAAATGTTCTGCTTCTCATACATGCATAACCTTCTCCTTGAATGAACACTCCCACCAAGGACACAAGCCTCAACTATATAGAGATTAACCTAGAAGTCAACTGAAGCCCTGTATATAACCAAATGAAAGCCAAACCATAATGTATTGTGTTTACAAACACAGATTCTGGAAAAAAGCTGCTTGTGTTCAAGTCTCAGCTCTGCCACTGAATGGCTATGGGATCTTGGAAAAGTTTCTTTAACTTTTTGTGCCCTAGTGTTTTCCTATCTAAAACCTCTTAAGTTTATGAGTCTGAAATAAATGGACAGCTATAAAGTGGTTGGGACATTCCTTGACATATAGCAAGTGCCATATAAATGTTTGCTATTATTGCAAGCTATAATTCCAAATCTATTGAGTCTTCCTGAAGTCGTAAGCGCACAAAAAGAGAAAATGATCAAGTGTGGGAAGATGAGACTATACTTTAATATAGTTGCTGTCATAGCTTGCATTAAAACAAAGAAAAGTGATAAGCTGGTTTCTTCCTTCTCAGAGAATATTCTTTATCTTTCCTTTTTTTCTGTTCATCTCCTTTCCTTCTAGTCACTTAAAATATTTGACTGAACATATATTTCTTTCGAAAAAATGGAAAGTGCCCATTCAAGTCTATTAGGGAAAGCATACTATACTCCTTCAAATGCCAGCTAAGACACATAATCCCCTGAGGAAGCTCTCCTGAGAGCCCCAGGCCACATTTATCTCTACTTATCCCAAACTTGCATACAGAATATTTTGTAGCACAACACCACTACTCACAATTGGTGAAATTCTCTCCTTATTTTGAATGTGAGACTTTATTTTTTCCTCAGGAAGCTGATAGGCATTTTTGGATCTGGGACTGTAGTTTCTTTTCTGAAGTACCTTCTGCAATATCTAGAACTGGCCTAGGCACAATAGTAGGAGCTTCACATTTTTCCCTAATGAATAACTGGTTAATGGTTGATTGATCTTTCCACAGTTCTGACTGTGCAAACCTGACCATAGGCTACTTCATCGTACAAAAGCTATAAATTAAACTTTTGGGGGAAAAGTATCAGGACATTTTCACCATTCCAGAAAAAAAAATTACTTTTCAACTTCTGAGGTTGTTTTCTTTCCTTCCTTTCATAGCCAAACCATTTAGATTATTAAGATGTCAGTTTTCTGAGTAACATACTATTTTATTATCAGTAATGTTGGTATGGAAATTTAATCAGAAATGCATAATAAACCATAGAGATGCTGTTATTTTGTACATGAGAAACAACTGGATTTGAGTATCACTTGGGCCAATCTAGGTAATCTAGAAAAACTAAGAATAATAAGGAAAATAAAATAAAATAAAAGTGACTTCCTCCTTGCTTTAATCGAATAACCACTTACAGCTAAACATTTTTTTGCTTCTCACTCCTTCTAGCACCTTGTAAACTGCTTAGCCTGTATGATTCTTGATTTGCATCACTTCTGTTCAAGGTCCATCGTTAGAGTCATTAAAAAACCAGAGGCAATTATGGTTGACTGAGAGCAAAACAAATGGTAATAATTCAGGTTTCCTTGCAAAGAGCTGTTCTATATTTCTAATGAGGAGTACTTTCATATAGGGAGGACTGAGAGTAGGCTTTTAATTGCAATTTTCTGAAGAGATGTCTTTTAAAATACCTCACATAAATGAATCATGTTCTAGATGCTTTTATTTGAATGGTGCCAAGCTGCTAGCTATTTTCAAACTTTGTTTCTTTAAAGATCAATGAATTGTTTATTTGGTTTTGATTTTTGTTTTTATTTTTATTTAGAGAATTGAAGTCCAACAATTTCAGCAATCTGGAATGAAAGAATAGCATGACAAAGAGAAGATCTAACTTGTATAGATTCTATCAAAAGCAAATTACAAGATAGGTTCCAGGAAAAGGGCAGAAAAAGATAGGTCAAGTTCACCCCTGCTCCAAAAGAGTGTTAACAAGGTGACAGAAATGACTGGGACAGCAATTCCAGGGTGTAAGTGTCCTGAGAGGGTCTTCTGCACCACACAGGGAGGCCCTGGTTGCAAAAGCTGACGATTTGAGACACAGAGAACCAGAGACCATCCAGCTAGTGCAAACAGCTCAATGTGCCCCTTTTAAATAGAGGTCCAAAGCTTTCAGAAGTCCATGGCAGGGAGTCCTAGACCAGGAAGTAAGCCAAGCTACAATCCTTGAATGCACTACACCCATGCACGCCACCAATCCACCACAATCTGTGACTCCTCTCACACCCCATGTACCTGAGCCCCATCACCTGCCTCCCAACCATGCTCCAAGCACCCCCACCCCACCCTCCACCCTGTACATCCCAGCCCACACCACTGCCACATGCATGTGTGTATGCCTGTCCTACCCAACCCACCTGTCCCACACAAGCACAAAGTCTCACCTCACCCCTCCTGAGACCTTCACCCCCGCATTCAGCCCATTAACACCCATTTACCCCTCCCTGCCTCCTGCAGTCACCTGTGCATCTGGACTGCAGGCACTAACCTTCATATCCAGGTCACATGCACCCCCAGCCCATACATTCATGTAACCATGCCCCACCACACCCCCACCCCCATGAGATCTGCACAAGCGTACATCAGTATCTGGCCCCTCCAGACCCATGCATGCACAGGTGCCCACTTCCACCATGCACCCTCAGATCTGGCAAGCCCTGGCCTGTACATCTGGGCCACACCTGCCCCCAGCCTACACAAGCACAACTCTGTCCCACTGTCTCTGAGCACTGTGCAGGTGCACACCAGGGCCCTGACCCCCAGATCCTCACATGCATACAACCACATCCTCCCCTCCAGGAAACTACTTACTCTCAACCTTGGAAAAAAGCAACATAAGACAAAATAGTGTAAAAAACCATGGAAGCAGACAGTCCGTAACAGGGTCCTGCTGGCTTGAGATATCCATGAGAGAAAGGGTTTTCCCCTGGGAAACAGAAGGGATAACAAAACTCCTTCAAACAGGGGAACTCCAAAGCAAGTAAGGAGCAAAAGCCCAGGACAAGACAGGGGCCCAGAAAGAAAGGGAAAATCCTGCACACTGCATTTGCCTTGGACAGACATTCCTGAGAGGAGGACATAGAAAATCTATTTCCAATCACCAGCTGGTTACAAAACCAATAAATAGACATATTTACTAATTTTGCTTCTGATTTCCTCCTTAACCCATTGGTTGTCTAAGATTTTGTTGTTTATTTTCCACATACCTGTTAATTTTTACTTACACCTTATATTTTTTTCTATCTAGCTTCATTCCATTTTGGTCTAAGAACATGAATTATATAATTTCAATTTTTAAAAAAAATCATTGTGGCTTGTTTTGTGATCCATCATATGGTCTATCCTGGAGAATGATCCATGTGCACTCAAGAAGAATGTATATTGTCTTTTTTTTAATAGTAGTGTTTTAACATATGTCTGTTAGTTCTAGTTGGTTTAGAGTATCTTTTAAGTCCTGTATTTCATTATTCATCATGTGACTAAATGTTCTTTCTATTATTAAGAGTAATATATGAACATCTCCAACAATTAATGCAGAACCATCAATTTCTCCCTTCAAATCAGTCATTATTTGCTTAATATAGTTTGGTGCTCTGTTGTGAGGTGCGTATATATTTATAATTGTTACATTTTCTGATTTTAGCTGTTAGTATCCTCTCTTTTTATCTAATTAAAGATTGTCAATTTTGTTGATCTTTTCAAAGAACCAAATTTAAAATAAATTTCCCTTTTTTGTCTGCAATTTCATTTATCTCCACTCAAACCTTTGTTATTTTCCTCCTTTGCTTGCTTTGCATTTAGCATGCTCTTCTTTTTCTAGTTCTCCAGTTTTGAAGTTCATGTCTGATTTGAAGTTTTCTTCTTTTTTAATGTAAGCATTTAAAACTATAAATTTCTCACTCTGCACTGCCTTTGAAGAATCACATGAGTTTTGATATGTTGTATTTTCATTTCCATTCAATGTACCCCAGGAAAGCCATGGTCTTGTAATTCTGATTCAATATTTTTAGGATGGAAACTCTTCATTAGATTGTTTCCATGAAGATATAACGCACACAATTGTGGTGTGATCTTTTGATTAGATGGAGATGTGAATCCACCCATTAAAGGTGGTTCTTGATTAGTGTGTGTGAAAAAGAGAGAGAGAGAGAAGACAGCTATTGTAATGGAAGATGGGGAGAGAGAGAGAGAGAGAGCTCAACTCTGCTGGGAAAGAAGTCAGAATTTTTTTAAAAACTGACATGAGCTGATGGAAGGGTCCTGGAGGGCAAGCAATAGGTTCTGTCAATTTCCTGATTTTACTGTTGAAGCCAGATGAATACACTCTATCTGTATTCTGTAAAGGCTGAGGTGAAGAAGCTTAGGAGCCTACAGACAAGGAGGAGTCTGTCTAAAGTTTAAACAAGCTAAGGAGAAGTTCCAAGATCATGGGGGTTCAAGTAAGGTTCAAAATTGTCACTAGTCTTCTTATTTCCCATTCCCAGAATTCTTCTATGTGAGGGGAAAAATCTCACAACCCACCATTTAGGAATACCCTTGACATGTTGATCAAGATGAAGTGAAAGATTCCTTGTCTGTAACATACTTAACATGAAACCATCTCAGTTCCTGTATCTTGTATGAAACATGTACTCCTTTCCAAGAGAATTAATCATCAGGGATGACTTCATATTTCAGGGGACACCTTGCAGAAACCACATTCGTTTATGGCTTTACTCTGGTAGGCACATTAATATAACCAACATTCAATGTAGCCAAATAGCCAAAAAAAGTTATATCCAGACAGCAATAAGGAAATCATTATTTAACAACTGGCATTTGATTAAGCTAAAGAGTTGAACAAGAGCAATGAACAGAAGCCATAATAATGACCCCTGTTAATGAAATTACAGGAAATTTCAAAAGAGCAACAGTCTAATATCTCCTAATAGAACCTTATTTTAAAGACATTTTGTTCTACTCATGGTTAAAAATGTTCAGAGAGGATTTACATGTCAGCTGGATGGAAAATCATTGACATATACTAAGCAACCAAGATGTGTGAGATTCTTTAGTAAAGAAAAAAAGAGCTTGGCCTCTATTAATTTCTACTCTGACTCTATGGAATACGTCCATGTTCACTATAAATTTTTATTGGGTTCTTTTTGTTTTCACTTACAAGATTGTTATGGGAAAAAAGGAGTGATATGTTAGTAGGAGAAATGGGAAGATTGCTTTACATTTTCCAGATTGGGTTTCATGTAAATACTAGTGTTCCAAGAGACATTTAGTAGGCCTTAGATTAAAAAAAAATAAAGAAAAGCTGAGTTTAGCAAAATTGAACAGATTTATTTTTATGGGATTTCTTAAAGCCTTTCATTTACTAATATGCACTATGGATTTCCAAGAAAAGGAAAGGATATCATATGCAACATTTACCAAAGCCATTTGTCCTAATTTTTATGGAACTACCCTAATAGAGTCTAATAAACACACCACTAATAAAATATGAGCAGCCATTAATTTTCAGAAATTTGGGGCATCATAATGAGGCTGAACATTAGGTTAAGTACCATGTGTTTTGGGTTCTCTCATATAAATAAGTTCCATATTGCAAGTACCTCATCTCTGTAATAAAATTGCCTTTCCTTAAAGCCTTTGGTTTAAATTAATCCTTTGAAACTCTGAGGTGTCATAGCTTTCTTTAGCTGGTACACAATTTACTACACACAGCATGCTACTGTGGAAAGCTTACTGGCAGTGAATGCATTAGGCCAGCATTTGAGCCCTTGCCAGGAAATCTTAGCAAGTAACAATCTGCTTGAACTTCAGTTTCTTCAACAAAGAAATAAGAAAAACAATATTAGGTCGAATGAGTTGACTTGTTTGTGAATTTTAATATGCCACATAATGATGCTAGCTAGATAAGTATGCATATGAGAACAAGAGAAAGAGAGAGAACATTCTAGGGCAAGAACTATGTATTCACCACGTGGCTCTCAAGGCTCTGGTTATACCTTTGTTTAAAATATTTGTTGATGACAAATAGCACCAATATTTTTAAAATATTTAAAGTAGCATAATTATATCCAGGAGATTTATCGTAGAATATTACTATTTTTGTTTGCATTACAATGACTTTGTGCACAAGATATCCTCTTGCTCACTTCTTCCTCTGTGCAAATGAAAGCAAATGAAAGCATTAGGCACGTCACTTTTTTCTTGTTTTCTGGCTATTGAGATAAAAAGTAGTTTATTTCAAGGCCAAGTCAGTGTTTCATTTAAGCAATATATAAAATCTTGCTCCTACAACAATCTCTTGCGTATACTTACCTTGAGGTAATTATACATAACAAGTCAGTAATGCGAAAATTTGCTTTCAAAATTACAGCAAGTAAGATTTGATTCATTAGAAACTAAGACTCAGTCACTACATGAGTTTCCCAAAGTGACCCAGCAGGCTAGAGATGGGAACAAAACTCAGAACTCTAATTTTCCTTCTTGGCGCTCTTCAAACTTCTAGGCACCCTCCAATCAGATTTCACTTACAAGAACCCTGGTTAACATCTCCTCATGTTAAAATGGAAGTGGAGGCTCAAAAAATAGAAATTGATTACTTAATTCACACTAAATCAATATCTTTGTTGATAATGCATCTGTCAATACAAACATCAGGGATCCAGCTGGGTACTGGCACATAGATCCTCAGTCATTGTCTCAGGATGTCCTTTTGACATTAAGGAGAAGATCAGATTTCCAATCAGGCTTTATCTGTGCTGTCCTTTTTTCAGCACATATTAAAATGCACTTAGACTGCCCTCCTTCCAAGGGACAAAGATAAAACTGTTCTCAAAAGAGAGTATTGGGAGGTTCAAGGATCAGTGTGAAGAATAAATATGAACAGTAAGTACCAAATAATTATAATGAGCTTACAGACAGCTTAGACATTGCTTACAGGCTTTGACAAAGATATTAAGATGTATAGGAGGTGTGTATACATGTTTGTATACGTATGCTTGCTGAGAAGAAAAAAGAAAGACTGCATGAGAATGCTCAATTTTATAAGTAACTAAAAATAATCATAGGTTTTATTCAATTAGAGCACAAGAGAACTCTGTGAGAAAGGAGCCACCTCGTAGGCATCTGTGAATCACTAGCACCTAACATGGTACCTGGCATATGGTCCTTGATAATTGCTCATTGAAGGAATGAAAGAATGCAGAAATGAATGCATGACAAACAAATATGATATTATAGACATGAGGTCCCTGGTAATTTACTGTCAATTTCATCCCTTGGCTTCTGAATTATTATTTTCTGTCACATTAGTACACATGCAGAACTTACATGACTAGTGAAAGAAGATAGATATCACTCAATTTAGGAATATTTGATCACAGATTTGCTTATCTAAATACTGTAAATTACTATTCATTCAAAATGATTGAGAATTAGGATATTCAAATCAAGTGAATAATCACTTCAGCAGAAGATGGAAAGCATCTTCTGCATTTTCTATACACCTACTATATTCTAGGTATTGTGGATGTGCTTTACTTATGCTAATTTAATCTTTTCAACAACAGAGTAAAGTAGGGCTTATTTTTCCCATACACTTTTAGGAAACTGTGACTATTCTTTCAAATTTCCATACACACTATGCTACTATGCTCTGGCCAAGACAAATTACTTATCTTTTTCCTGAAACATGTCATGAACTTGGATTCATATATCTGACTTTTTGTTCAGGATATTCCCCTTAAAAGGAACTCCCTTCACCCTGTTCTCTGCTTAGTATTATTGCTAACATTGCTGGTCCAGTTACAGTAAGAACCACTTACTCAGGGTTCTGAAATCTCTTTGTCCCAACAGATAATATGACCCTTATCACATTTCAATATAGATGATTATGTATATGACTACCTTTGCCAGTGTATGTTAGCTCCTTGAGGATTGGAAGAGTAGATAACTTATATATATATATATTTCCATCTCTAATAAAAAATAGAATACATAAAATATACACCACTACAGTTGGAAAACCCAGCAGTCTTGCTTTGATGGTTCAGAAGGCACTTTAGTATTTTTCAGTGCTTCAGCATTACAGGGAAAATCAGCAACTATCACTCTGGACAGAGTAATTATTACTACTAAGACATCAGGTTCTACAGCCATGACTTTGCTCAAATTCCAACTCCAATTAATAGAGTAGATCAGGAGAAATTTGCTTAATTGCTGTAGATCATTTGTTCTTGCCATCTGTAAAATGGAAATGCAATAATGGTTCCATAGTTCCATTCCAAATAGGTGTTGTGAAGATTCAAATAGATAATTCTTGTACGGTGCTTTGGCACACAAAATGCACCCAATAAATATTAGTTATTATTACTAGTAGACTCCATATGTGCACAAGTGCTTATTAATTAAGAGGGTATGCTATCAAATATTTGATCAATGAAAGTTTATATTATAGATGCTGGGAAGAGACATAGACCCAAACCACATTATATTCATTTTTAATATGATGCAAAATTGTTTCCAGAGGCCACTGGGAGTTGGTACCCTGAGAGTTTCTGTGGGAACTCAGGCAAACTCCTATTAGGGGTTTGGTCTCCTCATGTAAGCTTTGAATTCTGACCATATTATTATTACTGGGTTGGATACCATTTATGTCACCTTCAGAAGTAATCAGTGGTCTGAAATCTAGACCTTTTATGACAACTCAGGCCACTGGGATTAAAAGCCACAGCTGCAAGAGGCAGTTTTAGCAGACAGTCAAGAAATGGGAAAGCAATTTTATTAGCTTCCTCAATAAATTTTTAGCTGAGGAATTTTGGATTGATCTGGTTAGTTGACAGCATAGCAGATAATGTTAACTGGGCTGGTATCAGATTAGTGAATCAGTGAGCTATGTCTCTGGCCATGTACAAGAAGCAATTCATTTATAAATGGAACAAAAGATCAGAAAATCTTAAAATAATAATAATTTAAATGATCTTGCTAATGAATTTAAAGAACATTAATAATTTAAAGAATATTAAAAGTACTTTTTGAGCATTTACTATAGGCCAGGTAGTATTATAAGCACATTCCATGCATTATGTCATTTAACAATCTCACAGCCCTTTTAGGTAGATTTTGTTTTTATTCCATTTTATAAATTGATAAACTGAGGTTCAGAGAGTTAAGCAATTTGGCCCAAATCACTCAACTAGGAAGTGAAACAGCATGGATTTAACTCCAGTTCTAACTACAAACTACTACATTTATTTTACCCATACACTTAAAAAATAAAAGTTTTGTCAAAGAGATTCATGTTTTAACCATGATTCAAGTTTGTCCCTGTTTTTCGAACAGAAAATTCTGCCAATTTTCAGGTGAATAATTCTGCCTTAAGGTTTGAATAGGTAAGTAAGGAGATGGATAGGTAGGTAGAAAGACACAGGCAAAGGAAGATTTCAGAAAAAGAAAGAAAAGTGTACATTTTGAAGACTACAATGCAATCAGAAGGACATACTAGCCTATTAAAATAACAATTATTTAAAGAAAAAATCTACAAAATTATCAACCTAACCAATTTTACATTATTCTGTTCATGGTATAAAATAGCAACTTTCTTACATTATTTTTTATACTCATAAAAGTCATGACATATCTTTATCCATTAGCACAGTAAACATCTGGAATATTTGTTTTTGTTGGAAAGTCCAGAATCACAGGGAAAAAATCAAAGTTTTATTATTTAGGGGACTGGAATTAGAGAAAATAGTCTTGTTATTTTTGATATATACATGTCAGGCAAGCTATAAAGAACATAAATCTTCCATCCAATCCTGTATATATGCCAAAGAAAATGAGTTGTCAAAATCAAACATCTGTGGGCTTTCAAGGTTTAATATTTCTGCAAAGCTGTATTATCTGCATTTCATTTAGGCCTCTTACTTCTTTCTTCCACAAATTTAGATAGAGACTTTGTTGGAAAGCCATTTTCCTTCAGCAAAAATATTGTTTTGAAATAAAAGTACAGTAGATACAAATAAGTTTTAGTTGAAGAGAGACTGTTTGCCAGATTGTCAGAAACAGTTGGTTTGCCTGGTAAACAATGGTTTATATCACCTCCATATTTAAGTATCTAAGTGGGCCCAAATCATAAAAGTATTCTACAGCAGTTGAATATTCACGCAAGTGCAGAGGTTTTCTTTGGTCTCTTATTTTATTTTTTTTTTTTGCAGATGACATGATCCTTTATTTAGAAATTCCATAAAAATTACAACAAGCTACTTGAGCTAATAAAACGTTCAGGAAATTGGCAGGATATATTATCTACATGCAAAAATTCTATGATGTTTTATAAACTGGTAATGAGCTATCTTGGAAGGTAGTTGTGCTAATTTGAATCTGTGAGGACTTTAGAAAAGCCATGA
>PVIY010017500.1:0-49330 GCA_004026745.1 Myrmecophaga tridactyla | reverse complement strand
AATGTTTTAATTTCTCCCTCATTTTTGAAGGACAGTTTTGCTGGGTATAGAATTCTTGGTTGGCAGTTTTTCTCTTTTAGTAATTTAAATATATCATCCCACTGTTTTCTCGCCTCCATGGTTTCTGCTGAGAAATCTACACATAGTCTTATTGGGCTTCCCCTGTATGTGATGGATTGCTTTTCTCTCGTTGCTTTCAAGATTCTCTCTTTCTCTTTGACCTCTGACATTCTGATTAGTAAGTGTCTTGGAGTACGTCTATTTGGTCTCTTCTGTTTGGGGTACGCTGCACTTCTTGGATTTGTAATTTTAAGTCTTTCATAAGAGTTGGGAAATTTTCAGTCATAATTTCCTGCATTAGTTTTTCTCCTCCTTTTCCCTTCTCTTCTCCTTCTGGGACACCCCCAACACATATGTTTGTGTGCTTCGTGTTGTCATTCATTCCGAGTCCCTGCTCATATTTTTCCATTCTTTTCCCTATATTTTCTTTTGCTTGTCAGATTTCAGATGTCCCATCCTCCAGTTCACTAATCTTATGTTCTGTGTCTTGAAATCTACCATTGTAGGTTTCCATTGTTTTTTTCATCTCTTCTCCCTTACCTTTCATTCCCATAAGTTCTGTGATTTGTCTTTTCAGACTTTCAATTTCTTCTTTTTGTTCATTCCTTGCCCTCTTTATATCTACCCTCAATTCATTGATTTGGTTTTTGATGAGGTTTTCCAGGTCTGTTCGTATATTCTGAATTAACTGTTTCAGCTCCTATATCTCATTTGAATTATTGATTTGTTCCTTTGACTGGGCCATATCTTCAGTTTTCCTAATATGATTCCTTATTTTTTGCTGGTGTCTAGGCATTTAATTACCTTCATTAGTTTATTCTGGAGATTGTAGTCACTTCTTTTACCTAGGATTTTCTTGCTGTATGACTTTGTTGTCTTTCTGTTCTTTGACATTCAATTCAGCTTATTCTGAACCTCTAGCTTAGGTTTTATTCACAGAACAGAATTTTTCAGTTCTTATTTTCTTGTTTCTTGCCCTGCCTGTATGGTGCCTCTTTTCCCCCCCTTAGGAGGGTCTACTTAGGTATTATAGACCCCAGCCAGATTTTCCCAGACCAAACTGGCCTCCTATCAGGAGGAAAGAGTCACCTGCATCAGTTTACCCTGAGGGTGAGACCCAGCAGATTGAAAGGCTTTCCTATGAAGCCTCTGGACTCTGTGTTTTCCCTGTCCTGCCCAGTATGTGGCGCTTGTCTGCCTGCGATTCCCACTAGCATAAGGTGATGCAGTACCTTTAACTTCCACAGACTCTCCCTGCTGGAGGCATGGTGGAGCCAGAGGAGAGGTTGTAGGCTGGTTTTAATCTCTCCACTTTTCCAGACCCTGGGTTCTGAACTCCTTGAAGGAGGGATTCCACCTGAGCCTTCTCCTGGGGAAAGCACAGGCTCCAGACAAACACTCAAACAAGATTAATTTTGCCTATTCCTGGGGTAGTGGAGCCTGAGGAATCTTGCAACTGTATCCAAAGAGCAGTCAAGCCATAGAAACATAGCCACCAGAATGAAAGAAAAAAATCCTTTTCAGAGCAGGAACCCCGTTCCTTGGGTTTGCCAATCAAGAGCTTAAGTTGGTACATTGCTCTGTGTATCTCAGGTCCTCTGTGCCCCTTCCTTTCCTTCAGGGCCAAGACCTTTTTAGTATTCTAAGCAGTTGTTGCTGATCAAAACCATAGAGATTCTAGGGTGCCTTATAAGAAGAAAGGTCAGGGATTTGACTTCCTGTCATCCGTAATTATCTATGCTTTACAGAATCCATCATTAGAACAGTTTTTAACCTTTGAACTCATATACCCAAGCATTATTTCGGGAGGCTGGGAGATATAGTATAGTTTCAGATCTGTGCTAAATCTCTTTACCACAACAGTAATAATAACTATCATTTATTGAATTCCCACAGTAGATGTTAGACCTTTACATTTATTTTCTCTAATCCTTATAGTAATCCTGCTAAGTTAAGTGTTCCCATTTTACAGGTGAAGCAACAAGAATCCTGAATGACATATGGTAAATTATTTTACCACAGAAGTCACAGGTTTTGGAGCTGGTATTTGAATCCAGCTCTGTTTAACTTCATAACTTGTTTTCACTATATCGCCTCATTAAAAGATGTACATTTATAGATAGGTAACTAGATAGCTAGATATGAATATATAATTATTTCTGCTTACTTACCTAAGTATATGATCTATGGAAAAAACTTTCTTTCCCCCTGCCATTTTAGTATCTAGTGCTTTTAAAGGAGCTTCCAGGAGAAGAATATCCATTGCCAATGGAAGATGTTGTTGAACTTCTGAAACCACTATCGTAAGAAATTGAAACTGTATGTTATCTTCACTGTAAATTTATAAAATAAGAATGTTTTCTGTTGTCCTTATAAAGTTAAACTTTTCCTACCACAGCAATGTGTGTTCTTTATATCGTCGTGACCAAGATGTTTGTAAAGCAATTTTAGAACATGCCCTTCATATAGTGACAAACCTAAGCCAGGACAGTATTGACACTGAGAACACAAGGGATGCTCGAGGACAATTTCTTACAGTGATTGGAGCATTTTGGTAGGTACAAACTGTTTTGTGGAGTTCTTATTTTTCTATTCCTATCTCTGGACACAAATGCAAATTTTCCATTTCTACATTAGTGATTTCTTCTAATCCTTCAGTGTAATTATATACATCTTTTAATGAGAATGTAATGTTATTTGTGTTTCCCTTCTTATTTGTTTGAAGCACTACATTGTTTTTGCTTAAGGCTTGGCTTTCTAAAATGTATTTAGTATACTTCTCTGCCAGTTTTGAATCACTTGATAGTTTGAGATGGTTGATGAATAAAGCACAGTGCGGTAAGCCTAAATTGAATTTTTCGTGTTCCCATTAAACCAAATGAGTAGTATTTGTGAGTAGTAGTATTCCCTATCACAGTCTACTGTGATAGGGAATAAAAATTGGCCTTGCTATTATTTGATTATATCAAGCATATAATTTTATTTTGAGATAACACCATGATACTTGCGGAGGCACAGATATATGTAATGAGAGCCACTATGCCATTTGATTGGGAAGGAATTCTGAATCAGTATAGAATATGGTTTTGAAATCTTTGATTTAACAACAAA
Source organism: Myrmecophaga tridactyla (assembly GCA_004026745.1). Classification (NCBI taxonomy): domain Eukaryota; kingdom Metazoa; phylum Chordata; class Mammalia; order Pilosa; family Myrmecophagidae; genus Myrmecophaga; species Myrmecophaga tridactyla. The sequence goes on along the minus strand of PVIY010017500.1, from coordinate 46,159 downwards.
AGCTTTTTTCAAACTTACTTTGTAAAGCAATTTTACCATAACATGGTTAGCTGAAGTATGATAACCCCCAAATAAGGCATAATCATATGCAACAAATAATATACATTAGGATAAACTTTTCAAACTAATTTCTTTTAGCTGAAATATTTGGAAGAGTGACTGTACTGGCACATGCCACATAGTAAGAATTAAATTTAGCATGGAAATAAATTTTAGAAGCAGCCTAGAGTAGCTTTGCTATTTAGTGATTTTTCTAGATTACACTTTTAATTGAATAATTATTTGATATTGAATACTTTATTCCAGGCATTTAACAAAAGAGGGGAAATGCACATCTTCTGTAAGACTGGCACTAGTAAAATGCCTTACAATTTTGCTTGAGGTGAGTTATTCCACATTAAGTATTAGAACTACATTATGTTTCTTAAAGGAGAATGGATAATTTTTCTTTTAATATTTCATATTTGAGTGGAGTTGTTCTTTTCCTTTAGGCTGATCCTTACTCAAAATGGGCTATTCTTAATGTAATGAGAAACAACCTTCCTGTAAATGAACTATTTCCACAATTTCTTGCTGATAATCATCACCAAGTTCGAATGTTGGCTGCAGAGTCAATCAATAGGTAATGAGTCAAATATTCATGATATGTGTAGAATTCTACCAGTAGCAATACAGTGTATAGCATAGTCACAGCTTATTGGTTGTGTTATTAAAAGTATGTTACAATGAGCATTTATTATGTCCCTGACCCTGGCATTTATGTTTTCTCTTACTTCTGACAAGTCTATCACTTTCATGCTATTTTTTTTCTCTAATTTATAAATGGTAACCCTGTGAATTAGAGAGGTAAAGTAACTTGCTCAGTGCCACACAGGTAGTAAATCTTGAACTTGAAAGAGATGTGTCTCCAACCATTTATGGGATGTATATGGACTGTTTGGTTATTACAGAGACTTTATAGAAGTTTATAAAATGATAATTAGCATATTTTACATTGTGCTATTTACAATTGTATTTATATAATTGAACAGTTAGGCACTGGAATGATTTTATCCTGAGAAATTATGTTTGTGTGCCTCAAGAGGCACATAACCAGTTCTTAAGAACTGTATATTTATCAGATTATCAAATTCATTTTAAAACTAAAGTACAACCTAATCCACCTCCCCCCGCCTTGCACTCCCTATGAATAAACCTTTCATGCTTTTTTTTTCTCTCTAATATCTAACATTGCTTGAAATACTGTGTTTAGAATGTTTACCTCTCCTGTCCCTACTAGGATATAAACTCCTAGAAAATATTGGTTTTGTCTGTTCTGTTAAATGCTGTACTTTTAGTGCTTAAACAGAGCCTACCCCATGGTAAATGTTTTATAACTATAAATTGAAAGAGAAAATTATATGATAGTTTCAAAACACAGAATAAAATGATTTGAGAAACTTCACTGTTCAAATCGAAGTGGCTGATAATAAAAGATCGTCATAAAGAGGCTGTCCCAGTAGTCATATAAATATGTTGGAACTAATATGTCCAAAGTTCTAAGAGGGTGACAGCAATGTTTTTCATAAATCAGAATTTCTATATAACTTAGTTTGAAGTTGTTTTCAGTAAGAGCATGGTGCCTTGTAAAGATTGCTAAAAAATGTGTGCAGTAATAATTCAATCCCTTTATAAGTTTTGCAGATAAAAGATAGAAAATATATGCTAAAGTAAAGATCAGGGGTTATAGAAGACCATAAGTTGAGTAATAAAGCAGTGTAGTAGTGACATGGAAAAAAATCTCCTAAGATTCAAAAACTGTATGACAGTTAAGAATGACATGAAAGTAGCATTTGTTGATTTTGTTTGTTTGCTTCTTCAATTTTTAGGTTTCTATAAAGTTGGGCTATTTTAAGAGAGGCTATAGAAATTGGGGAAATGAGAGGAATACCAAAAATTTTTAAGTTTTGATTAATAAAAAAGAAATTCCAAAGGAAAAAGCTGATTAAAGAATTTCCCTTAAAAAATGATAGCATATTATGAAATAAATAATATTTTTAATGGAACATAAGACATCAAGCTATATTACCTTCCAAAATTCAAGGTGATTAAATATTAAAGTAGGTTGATACAGGAGTCTAATTCTTCTTGTTGAAATTTTACATGAGGGCTCTTTATCTTTTCTGGCTGGTTTGAGTTTAGTTCTGTACAAGTTTGGGTGATAACTTGTAACATCTTTTGAGATCCTTTTCAGTTCTAGGAGAATACGTATTATACGATAAAGACCCTAATGGAAGACAGTTGATCTGAACCCTCTTTAAATGGACTCAGATTTCATTAGTCTTTAACCAACACTAGTATGTTAGTATGTCTCACAGAGTGATTTGTTTTTATCTTGTGATATGCTTTGGAAGTAGGCTTTGAAGTAAAAAAAAAAAAAAAAGTTTCACTTTTGTGTTTTTACTTTTTTAAAAGATTATTCCAGGATATGAAACCTGGACATTCTTCCAGATTATTGAAAGCACTCCCTTTGAAGCTTCAGCAAACAGCTTTTGAAAACGCATACTCAAAAGTCCAGGAAGGAATGAGAGAAGTGGTAATTTTAATAACATGCATATTTGCTAAAATCACATTCTTTCTATGGGTAGACCATATGTTACATTACTAAATTTGGCATAAAACAGTATGTATCCAATAGTTTTATAACTAAACCATGTGAATTGAATGAAATTACTTTTTTTATGGGTTGGGATTGGTTAAATAGTGACAGTTTCTTTTGGGTCAACCTATATGTACTATTTTTGTATGGTGAAAACAAAATTTACTGAAGTATAATTGACTTTTTTTTTAATTAAAAATTCTTTTTTTTTTTATTGTGAAATATATATACAAAGGAGCAACAAATTTCAAATACATTTTAACAAGTAGTTATAGAGCAGAGTTTAAAGTTTGCTGGGAATTACAGTTCAACAATTTTCTGTTTTGCCTTCTGGCTGCTCTAAGACACTGGAGACAATTAGAAATATCAATATAATGATTCAACAATCATACTCATTTGTTAAATCCTAACTTCTCTGTTATACTACTCCTCCTCTCTTTTTTTGAAAAATAACATATATGCTAAAAAGCAATAAATTTCAAAGTACATCACAGCAATTAGTTGTAGAACAGATGTCAGAATTTGATATGGGTTACAATTCTATGTAAAAATTCTTTTTTGTAGGTTCTAATTAAAAGCTAATTCAGAGAACAAATGACAGTAAGTAGAAATGGATTGAGGAAAAGGTTCTAACAGGGAAGTGTAGGTTTCTGGGTTATTTTTATTGAGCCCTGTGGATTTTCATATTTCTCTGTAGGTAATATTTCTTCTTAAAATGGTAAAACTTGTCTTAGTGTTCACATGTATTTATTCATTTATAAATTTATACTCTGATTTGTTTTTCACAAAGGATTTGTGTCAGTTAATCAAATAATTATCAAGTCTGTGATGGTATAAAACTAAAAAGACCATAAGTTGAATGTATGGTTTCATACAACCATGAGTTATATGAAAGAATCTGATTTAGAAAAGGATTTTATTGATTGGAAAGATGTGTGTAATAGTATTGATAAGGTAAATTACACATTTAATATAAACCTATCATCAGTAAAAAAGGAACATACTGACTTGAAAGTACTTTATTTAGAAAAATACCTAAGAAGTTCTGTATCTTGAGAACACAATTGAATCATTGTGGTACAGTTATCAGAAACAAATTCTAGTGTTTATTGCATTAATAGAAGCATGATGCAATGAACAAAAAGATAAAAGAACTTGAATATTCTATACTTTTAGAAGAATGGCTGCCATGTTGGGGTTAATTCTGAGTAACAGTGGATTTTTAATCAGGATTTTAAAATGTCTGTAATATGTGCCTTATATGGACTAGCCAAAGGAATTGACTTAGTGGAAACCTCATAGCTGTTTTCAAACATGTCAGTGATTGCCATTGACTAAAAGGAATTAGGTCCTTACTTCTTCCTGTATCAAAGGCAGAACTAGGGTTAGTGACTAGAAGAAATTTTTAACAAACTAGCCCAAAAATGAAGACACTTGTTAGGATATTGTAATGATTCATCATTAAGCAAGATAGCATATATCATTCTAGCTGGTTGTATGATTTTATTGCTCTTTTAAAGTATGAAGAACTGTATATTAAGTATTAATAATAATATGCATCTTAAGAATTATACTTTGTGGTTAAAGGGGAACTTTTAATTTCTCTCATCCGCTCCTTGTGATTTCTTTCTTTCCCTCTTTTTTTTTCTCCCTCTAAAGTGCTTTAAATATACTGTGTTTTTCTTTTGCAGGTCTTTCCATAAGAGTTTATAAAGAACATTCCTTCCCATTCTAGAAAATTTTGATGTTTTCTTAAGCTCTCTACCCTTAATTCCTTTCCAGGAAGGAATTAAGATTGTTCACTGACTGTTTGGATGTTGTCATGGGATGCTTGGATTTTTAGCCTCTATTGGCTTTGTTTGTAATGTTCAAATATTTACTTATATGGCATTATTATAATTGTATATTTATATTACATACTGTTTTTTAACTTCTTTTGAAGTTGCGCAGTGCTGAGAATCCTGACCTTACTGATGAGCTTTATAATAGAAAAGCTGTTTTACTGACGGTGATAGCTGTGGTTTTATACTGTAGCCCTATCTGTGAAAAACAGGCATTGTTTGCCCTCTGCAAATCTGTGAAAGAAAATGGATTAGTACCACACCTCATTAAAAAGGTATATCTGGATGAATTTTTTTATTATAATTTTTCTGGGTAACTTAAATAGTTGAAAATTAAAGGTAGATTTTTGAAGTGGTACGTATTTGAGGTGAGGAATAATTTTATTTTTTATATTAGGGATATTAAAGAACAGCTATAGTAACTCTTTAGTAGTATATATTTTTTATGCAATGTAATTTTTTACATTTGCTTTATAAGCATTTCACAAGGCATTTGTTGAACAACAGTGGTGAATGACTTAGCCCACAGATCAGGCCCTCTAGAATAGCATTTATGAAAAGAAGAACAGTAGTCGGTATTTTGCCCATTGGATTCTCAGGGAGCACCTTGTGATCAGTCAGGGTCAGAAATAAAATTTTAGGGCTATGGAACTGTTAAGATGAATGGTTAGGGAAGGAGAACTGATAGCCAAGCCATGTGATTACAGCAGTAGAGTGTTTTTTAACTTTGGTCCCAGCCCTTTTTTGCCACCTCAGCATTCAGGGTTTGTTTCAGGCCTTTCTTGCAGATTTTTCTTGGGCAAACCAGTAGTGAACCAATGGCTTGATCTGCCATTTAGCATTCCAGCAGCAGCATTTTCCTGGCGCTTTACAGTAGACCAACCAAAAGAGAATCAGTGTTAGATCCCCTTTACCTCAGTATTAAAATAAGAAAGTCCTTTTTTCTTTTTTTTAAGTATACCATTATAATACCGTTTTATTATGGTGGTATGTAGTATTTGGATTTTTCTTGTTTGGATTCAAGACTGACCAGAAGAATTTTGCTTTAGACCTTCCTTTGAAATGAAGTAAATGTTGAAAATTGGAACATATTTTTACCTTTTTATTCATCTAACATTTACTAAAGTTTGCCACATACCAAGCACTGCATTATTTATTTTAAATATATTTTCTCATTTATTTACATTGGAGGTAGGTACATTTATTATTTGCATTTCACAAATGAGGAAATCATGGTATAAAAGAGTTAAATGAATGTTTTAAGGTCATACTGTAAATATTTTCAGAGTTTTAAATCATTTGTTCTTTTCATTGTTTTATTAAAGCATTGACTTCTTTTTATTTATACAGGTTTTAGAGAAAGTATCTGAAAGTTTTGGATATAGACATTTAGAAGACTTTATGGCTTCTCACTTAGATTATCTGGTTTTGGAGTGGCTAAATATTCAAGATACTAGATACAGCTTATCATCTTTTCCTTTTATTTTGTTAAACTATACAAATGTTGAGGATTTCTACAGGTAGGTTTACATGTGGCGTATATGAAATATGTTGAATTTAAAATTAGATGATAATGTTTGTCAGTTTTCTCCACTGCTTCGTGCCCTCCCTACCCACACTACGTACACACACATACACACACACAGGCACACACGCATGAAAGACTACACATTAGGAGAGACAGGACAGCTTGTAGTAAAAGTGTACTGAACTGGAAGTCACTGAACTTCGCATTTGGTCCTAGCTTTGTTAATAACCATCTGTGTGACTTTGGGAAAGCCACGTAAATGCTCTGGTCTTGGGTTTTTGTCTATAAAGTATGAGAGGTACACAAGGAGATCTTTAAGGTCTTTTTCAATCTTAATAATCCTACAAATTTAAATTATTAGTGGCAGATGATTTCTGCCTTGTTTTTCTCTTCTTTTGCGTGAATGTAAGCTTTTTCAGTAGTTATTTCTGTTAGATTTAGAAATTTAATGTGAAACTGTTTTGCTAACTTTCACTGTGTAGAAGAAATTTTTAGTAGGGGAGAAGTTTGAAACAGTAAGTAATGTTCAGGTATGAGGATGATGGAAAGGCAGTTCATAATATTTGAGCATGCTCTGTACTAGGGTCATTACTAGGCATTTTACGTGAAGTGTATTATAGATGAACTTCACATGAAGATGAGCTCTCCATAAGAGAGCTTTTGACATCTAGATTATAAAGGCTTGTTTGTAGATAATTTCCTAATTTAAGAAGGGTATTCATAAAAAAGCATGTCTGATGGGTCTTATTCATTTGGGTATTGACAATAGTTATATGTTTCTTTTGATTTATAGTGTTTTCACATTTCATTTTATAATGATTTAGCATACATTTGTTATGAAGAAGGAAAATATACATTAAAATCAATTCTCACTTTTTTTTGGATCAGATAGAGTCATGTCTTCTCAGGTCTCTGTTTTTTTTAAATGTGACTATTAATAACATACTTTAACTTCTTTTCTCTGTTTATAAATTTAGAGTAAGAATAAAAGTATATAATCTAGATAAAATGACACTCTAATGTTGACAGTATTTAAACATGTTATTATTTTAAGAGCTATTATAAAAATGCTGCTTTCAAAAGTGATACATAACCCTTATTTTAAATTTCTCTGTTTTAGATCATGTTATAAGGTTTTGATTCCACATCTGGTAATTAGAAGTCATTTTGATGAGGTGAAGTCCATTGCTAATCAGATTCAAGAGAATTGGAAAAGTCTTCTGACAGACTGCTTTCCAAAGATTCTTGTAAATATTCTTCCTTATTTTGCCTATGAGGACACAGGAGACAGTGGAATGTCACAGCAAAGAGAGACTGCTGCCAAAGTCTATGATATACTTAAAGATGAAAATTTATTGGGAAAACAGGTATGGCTTCAACCTTCATCAGCCTCCCAATTGAGCTAAGATAAGATCTAATATTAAATTTAACATAGTGGCAGTCATTCTCTACCATAGCCAATCCATGAAATTTTTCTTTCTGAATAATTTTATTGCCTTATTCTTTTTAAATTTTATTTTATTATTTTAGTGTAATTGCCAGTAATACATGGATACAAGCTGGTTGTTAAATTAAAGCAATGCTGAACAATTTATAGAGAATCATTGTGGTAGTTAGGTTCAGGAGTCAACTTAGCCAGGTGAAGGTGCCTATTCTATTGCTGAGGATATGAGCCAAAGGCATGTAACCTCATCTGTTGCTGATTACATCTGCAGTCAGCTAGGAGGCATGCCTGCTGCAATGAATGATGTTTGATTTAATTGGCTTGATGCGTAAATGAGAGAGCGCAACATAGCACAGCCCAAGCAGCTCAGCATACCTCATCTCAGGACTCGCAGCTCAGCCCAGGCCTTTGGAGATGCAGAAAGGAATCACCCCAGGGAAGGTTGTTGGAACCCAGGGGCCTGGAAAGAAGGCCAGCAGAGATCACCCTGTGCGTTCCCACATAAGAAAGACCCTCAGTTGAAAGTTAGCTGCCTTTCCTCTGAAGAACTACATGTTTTTAACGAAATAAATTCCCTTTTATTGAAAGCCAATCCATTTCTGGTGTGTTATGTTCCGTCAGCTAGCAAACTAGAAAAATCATCTTCACTCCTTCTCCAATCCTGCCTTTCACTTTTCAAGTTACCTTATATTCTGCTCTTTCCTTGACGTTTATTACCTTTTAACATCTAATTTACTTATGAATTATGTTCATTGTTTATTATTAGTCTTACTACACTAGAATATAAGCAGTATGAAAGTAGGATTTTTGTCTTTTTTTCACTGTTGTATGCTAGCCACCTAATTTTTTTTTAACTTTTGTTTAATTATAGAATATAACATATATACAAAGCAAAGAAAGAAAAAAACAGTTTTCAAAACACTCTTCAACAGGTAGTTACAGGACAGATCCCAGAGTTTGTCATGGGCTACCATACCATCATCTCAGATTTTTCCTTCTAACTGCTCCAGAATATAGGAGGCTAGAAGGAATAAATATTTTTTTATCATCAGAATCTAATTTTTTCTTTTTTGTAAAAAATAGCATATATGCAGAAAAGCAATAAATTTCAAAGCACAGCACAACAATTAGTTGTAGAACAGATGTCACAGAGTTTAATATGGATTACAATTCCACGATTTTAGGTTTTTACTTCTATCTGCTCTGAGATACTGGAGACTAAAAGAAATACCAATTTCATTAAACCAGCAATTAAATTCAGCAGTCATACCTGTTTGTTAAACCCTACCTTCTCTGTATAACTCCACCATCACCTTTGATCTTTCTGTCCCATTCTTTAGGGGTATTTGGGCTAATGCCATTCCAAATTTTTCATGTTGGAAGGAGCTGTCAATAATATGGAGTAGGGAGATGGAACTAGCTGATGTTCTGGAGAGGCTGGACCTTCTAAAAGGTTTCAGGACTTGTCCAGGGACCCACCTGGAGGTTGTAGGTTTCTGGAAAGTTACCCTAGTGCATGGAAGCTTTGTAGAACCTTATATATTGCCCTTGGTGTTCTTTAGGGTTGGCTGGAGTGGTTTTGGTTGGGGTTTGGCAAGTTATGACAGGTAGTAATGTCTCACTGCAGCTTGCATAACAGTGATCTCCAGAATAGCCTCTCAACTCTGAAGTCTCTCAGCCACTGATTCTTTATTTGATTACATTCATTTTCCCCCTTTTGGTCAGGATGGATTTGTTGATTCCATGGTGCCAGGGCCGGGCTCATCCCTGGGAGTCCTCTCCCACACCATCAGGGAGACTGTCACCCCTGTATGCCATGTCCCACGTTGTCGGGGGAGGGCAATGATTTCACTTACAAAGTTGGGCTTAGAGAGAGTGAGCCAGCCAACTAATTTTATGGGGGTACTTTGACTATCTATTTATTGAAAGGGAAGTAAAAAAATTTAAAATTTTACAAGTTTTTTAAATTTTATAATAATTTATATGTTCAAAAATTTTTTGAGATAAGATTTTCTAACATTTGTATAAACTTTTTTTTAGGATTGGTCATGTCAATTTTTTTTTTTTTAACATAAGGGATGACTAACCAATTTGGATAACATGACAGTTAACAATTGGATAAACTTTAAGGAACTTTTTTTTGTTTGTCCAGTCATCTCTACAAAATCAAGAAATTTAACAGTAAGTCCCTTAGTTGCTTAGGTGACCACTCCCCATCAGAGTTGTTTGTAAGTCTGTAATCCCATGGCAAGTGGTGAACAGAGGTACCCCATTCTTAGAAGACTGCTGGAAAGAAGTGTTGGAACTCCAGGTTATGGAATTTTAGAGAAACACTCTACTTCTATCCAGTCCCCCCACTTGGACCTTTGAGCGTCTCTTATCTTTCCATTCTCTTTAATGTATTCAGACCACAAAGATAGTAGAGTTGGAATAATCTAGGAGGGAAAAGTGATCACATTCAACTATGATTAAAACACAAATCTTAGGGATGGAAAGAGGCAAAAAATAAGTAGTGATTTCTTAGCTTCTTGGTTGAAGATGTAAGTTAAATTCTTGCTAGACTTTATTTAGCATAAAGATGTAGTTACAGATTTTTTCTTTGATTCAAAAAAGTGCGTATTAGGGAAACAGTCATCTGGGTTCCTATTTCTATGGGTTAAGGATCAGTACAACTATTGTAATCTTTAATTCTTCTAAAAATTGTCAATTGTTGCATGCCTAAAATATGTACATTCCATAAGATTGTTTACCTACATCTAGACATCTGAATCATTTATGTCTAGACCTTATAGATCTGGCTTATTAGAAAATCATCAAACCAGTGAAGTGAATGATTTTCTTATGTACAAGGAAAAGTCATTAACTTTTTCTCTGATATTAATCAGACTTAGCCATTTTGTCTTACTTATTCCAGATATACTTTGGAATGAGGCTGGATTTTTAAAAGGCTACAGTGTTGGAAATGAGGACACACCACTGATATTTAAGCCTAAAGGGAAGGGCTAGAATATTTACATTAGGTTTTTTTCTGATCACATTCCAAAATATTTTTGTTAGTGATAAGTGTATTTCAAAACCCCTTCCTGAATCAAGCAAATCCGCCATTTGTCTTTTAGTTTAGAGCATTTATTTAGGAAGTTAATAAATCCACCTTCAAGACTTCCCAGTTCTTATTCATTTAGCTGAGATATAAAGTAGCAGATCCATTATTTATATTTAGAGAATTTCTGTCCTTTGTGAGGCTGCCTGCAGTGGAAAGTGGATTGAAGAGTCAACTCTTTCTGTAGAGGTGGATTTTAGTCTATAACTGGTGATGGGTAATATAGGTAGCATCTAGCATCAGAGTTCTTGATATCAACCAAGTACATGACTTCAGGAAGAAGTTTTCGGGGTACAAAGATGGTATTATTGCCAGTCACTTGGAATTCCTACTAGTGAAAATTCTACAAGTGAGAAAAGAGTTCCCAAATGAGTCAAGACTGAAATGCAGCTTGAGGACCTAAGTGGATAATTGGGTATTTGGTTGGCAGAACAATTACCCAGTTGTGGAATTTAATACTTAGTCTGAAGCCTTAGTCAGTTAAATGATTCTCTAAAATTAAACTGAAGTTTCAGATTAAGGGAGTCATGCTTGGTATGACTTTCCTACTTTCGTTTTATAGGCTGGGTTACATAAAAGAAATAAGTGAATTAGCCATCTACTTCTATAGTCGCTGCACAGTTTTGGAAAGAAGGCAATAACATAAGCCTCAATAACATAATTGAACGCTCCTAAAGGTTACAAACATAAAAATATTAAATACTAAATTTTGTGTGTTTTCAGATTGATCATTTATTCATTAGTAATTTACCAGAGATTGTGGTGGAGTTACTGATGACATTACATGATCCAGCAAATTCTGATGCCAGCCACAGCACTGACCTCTGCAACTTTTCAGGGTATGGACATTTTAAAATTAGAGGACCAGCTGCAAATTCAGAAATTCCTAGGGAAGTTTATGTGTTGACACCCTCCAAATGTCTATTTCTTTTTTAAAATACGTTTTCTGTTTCAAAAATCTGTTTCTTTAAATCCAAGTAATTATTGACTATCTTCTACTACCATTGTCTTGCCACAATAATTTCTCTTTCTAGTTGAACACTTTCTTGATAAGTCCAATAACATTTTTCTTCTTAATCTTTTTGTAGTATTTAGCATTGTGCCATCTTTTGCCTCTTGAAATTTTCTTTATGACACATTATTCTTGGTTGTTTTCTCCTTTACTCTTTGACATCCTTTTTCTGTACTTAATATCTGAGCTTATTCGTTCATGCAACGAAAAGAATATATGTAAATTACTTCAACTTTGATATCTCCAAATTTAATATCTCAATTATAGTTACATGCTATATTTTTAACAAACAACAAAGCATTTCTTGAATCCTACCCTAAATTTGGCATGTTCCAGACCAAGTGCACAATCTTCCCTTTATTTCCCCCCAAAACTAGTTTTTCTTCATGTTTCTTTCATTCTCTAATTAGTCAACCACTATTCTTCCAACTTCATAAGCTTAAAATTATTTCAGATTTCTTTACCTTCATATTACTCCGCCTTCAAAATGTCTTTGAATTTTATTTTCCTGTATCTTTCTGTTACTAGCATCTCAGGTCACTACTTAATTGTAACTGCTACTTAATAGTTCACGTGTCCACCTGCAGTCTCTGCTATCATCAGTCTGTTCTGAACATTATCATCATACCAACTGGACATTTTCAAATTAGAGAACTAAATGCAAATTCATAAGAATCTGTTGAACAAATCTCATTGTCCTCATTACCGGGAAAATGGTGATAATTCCTACCATATCAGACTGTTCTAAAAAAGCCACCAGAGCAATGCCGCTCTAGATTAAATGAGTTCATTGTGGTCTACTGACCCAATAATAAAACAACTAGTATTTGTGTAGTGCTTAGTTGATAAGAAAACACTATCAGGGTGTTTGTATTCTTATACACTCTGCAGGATAAAGAAGACATAAACCTCTTTCTGGATGTCAGTTAAAGTCGCAGAAAAACTTCTCTTAAATAGTAGAGCCAAGGATTCTCTATAATCTAGTTTAATCTGACTTTTTCTCTCATTATTTCTTAACAAACACCTCTTCTCCAGTTGGGTCTTATTTGTGATCCCCATTACGGGCTGCTCACATTCCTGCCTTTAAGCCTTTTTTTTACCCTATGCTTTCCCTGGAATACCTCCCTTCATTGCTCTTCACTTTTGCAAATCTTTTAATCTCTTAAACCCCAACTGAAATTTTGCCCTTCTTCCAGAGACCTTGTGTAGTTTCTTCACTAATTCCCCTTTTTCTCTACCTTTTTATTCTATCTAATTACTATCCTAGTTTATTACCTAATTTTTGTTACCAAATGGCAAAGTACATTTTTAACACCTAAAACCTGTTCTTTTTCCTGTCCCTTCTTCTGGACAGCATTTACTGCTTAGTTCTTTGCATCTTCTTCCTCACTTATTAGGAGCACGAAAACTTACTTTACTGTAGTACCATTTAATTTGGATATGAAACAATTTTAAATAGTATATGAACGTTAGAGTTATTTTCCCAGCTTGATTGTAAGCTACATGTAAAGCTCTACTTTTCTATTTTCTAATGCCCTGCAGTACTAGGCATATAATATAGTAATAGCAGCGTATTTTCACATATATAATTTCATTTGCTATGCCTTTAGTACTGTTGTATTTGCAGCACTAACACAGAGTTGTTTTTTTTTTTTTTTTTACACGGGCAGGCACCGGGAATCGAACTGGGTCCTCTGGCATGGCAGGCAAGCATTCTTGCCTGCTGAGCCACTGTGGCCCACCCCTAACACAGAGTTTTAATTCAACATCGAAATGAAGTAATTCTAATGCTAATTTATGAAGCTGCCATTCATTTTATAAGATATTAATAAGCAGATCATTTTAGTAGATTGATTAGCATAGAGGGTAAAAGGTATTTTGGTAATCTGATATATACAGATTTGTGATATGTCATTTCTGATTTTATTAAAAGTAAAATATTTTCAGTACGAAAATTATTTTAAGATATAAGAGTATCTAAATTCTCTTTTTGTCAGTTCAGCAAAACCTGTTTTTCCTTCATGGTTTTGTTCTATAAATGTTGACTACATTATTTCTTTTAACTCTTTTAGGGATTTGGATCCTGCTCCTAATCCACCTCATTTTCCATCACATGTGATTAAAGCAACTTTTGCTTATATCAGCAATTGCCATAAAACCAAATTTAAAAACATTTTAGAAATTCTTTCCAAAAGCCCTGTGAGTATAAATTACTAGTATATTAACTGAAAATAGAATTCATTCTTTTTCAATCGGAAAGGTCTTTGTAAATATATCTTAGAGAAAGATTAACATGGTAAACTTATCTGAATACTTTCAGAAGAAAAACACTCTAAATGCTAGCTTATCTCTTAGTATATTCTGGTCAGTATTAGTGGAAACACATTAATCTGAGACCTGAATTTCGTGATGCTTTTGTCATATACTAGTTCATGAAATATATTTACTTTTTTAATAAGAATAGATGATTTAATTATAGTTGAACATTTTAAAATTATATAAATGGGCCCTAGTTTTGCATCTTTTTTTAAGACTAAGATAGTAATTTCCTTAATGTGTTTGTATTTTGTATTTGTTATCAAACCAAATCTAAATTCCATAATTGTTATTTTAAACATAAAATGTATTTATTATAGCTTAGTAATGCAATTAGACATATTTTTATTAAATATTTATTTATTTTCTAGGATTCCTACCAGAAAATTCTTATAGCCATTTGTGAGCAAGCAGCTGAGACAAATAATGTTTATAAAAAAAATAGAATTCTTAAAATATATCACCTATTTGTTAGTTTGTTACTGAAAGAAATAAAAAGTGGCTTAGGAGGAGCTTGGGCCTTTGTTCTTCGAGATGTTATTTATACTTTGATTCACTATATCAACAAGAGGTAAATACTATATTCAGACCATTATATAAGTAGTTTATCTACTCTCTTTTCCAAATTGCAGATTTATATGCTTCTAAGAGGTACAAGCCAGAGAACTGTTCTCTGAATTTTGCTTTTGAATTCTATGTATACCTATTTTTTTTAATTATATTACTACTTCTCCAACTCTAGAAATCTCAGTTAGTAAGGGTCATCATCAATTACTGTAAATTTGGGTTGTTATTTTTGGCATCTCTGACCCTCTCCATTGATTTTAATGAGATTTCTATTGACTCTTCTCTATCAGTAGATAAACATTGCCATGAAATGTAAGCTCTCTAAAGTACATGAAGAATATACATTTCCATTTTGTCTCTTGATATCTTTCTTTTTGACTTTTATAGAATTCATATGAAAGTGACTTCCATGTGTTGTCATATCAGAATTAGAGTTGCTGAATAAAACTGACTTTTGAATGCATTTAGTTTCCTAGAACCTGTTTTATTTTCCCTTTATATTAGACCTCCTCATTTCACAGATGTGTCATCACGTAGCTTCTCCCTTTGTTGTGACCTGTTAACCCGGGTTTGTCAGACAGCAGTGACTTACTGTAAGGATGCTTTAGAAAGCCATCTTCATGTTATCGTTGGCACAATTATACCCCTTGTGGATGATCATTTGGAGGTTCGGGAACAGGTATTTCCTGAATAATGTCAAAATGATATTTGAAATACAGTGACAAAGTATTGTTGGAAGGACCTTATTGTTTTTATGTTTACCTGGTGTAATTAGTAATTTTAATGAAAATGTTCTTTGCAAAAACATTCATAAGGAATTAATCTTTATAATCAGTTAATTACAAATCATTTGATTCTTTTGATCTGATTAATGGCTGTGTAGTCCTTTCTGTTACTTAACTGAAGTATAGAGGTAGTCAATTAGGGATAGTAAGTGACATTTATCCTTAAAATAGTATATTATATAAAATGTTTCAGTGATAGTGGTGTTTTGATATTACAGTGCCTACACTGTAACAGGACTTCAGGTATATGTTGAATTATTTGAAAGCATAGAAATAGTAACAATTGGCTATCTTAGAAGTAATTAGAACATTTTGTATGAACTAGGTTATAGTTAATTATCTTTATTACACTGGGGTTTGGTTGTCTTACTTTAAAATATAATAATGACATTTTCTCTTTCTTTTTTTTTTTTCTTTTAAATTATGTTTAGGTATTGAACTTGTTGAAATACCTAGTAATAGATAACAAGGATAATGAAAACCTCTATCTCACAATTAAACTTTTAGATCCTTTTCCTGACCATGTTGTCTTTAAAGATTTGCGTATTACTCAGCAGAAAATCAAATACAGTAGAGGCCCTTTTACACTCTTGGAGGTAATAATTTTTCCATCATCTTATTCTTTTTTGTTTTAGAGATGGTGGATGGTTGGGCTTTTTAAACAAACTCTAGTGCTCTAGAAGTAAAAAACTGAATCTGATTATGTTCTCTTGTATTGTAGTAGAAGTATAGATATCAGAATTTCTCAGGAAAGATCTGAGTTTAAATAGCCAGTAAATGTAATAAAAATATACTTTGCTCTGACATGTGTAAGATCCTATAGTCCATTAATATCTCGAAGTTTCTATCTGATCCTTTGAGGGATAATTTATTGTTTGCATTAGAGATGATAGAAATTTAAATCTTATTTTAATCTCCATACACTTCAAAATTATGTTCAGGTGTATTTTTTCTTATAAATGTATTTCTGATTTTAAAATCATGGTCTATATTTGACTTTATCTAATATGAAAATTTATTTAAATGCATTAAGATGTAAAATGAATTAAAATAGAAATTTAAGCTTTTCTTTCCAATCAAGCATGCCATAACAATCTTGAAATCTAATTTTGTTGGAGTCTATTAGAAATAAAGGATTGAAACATATTGTAGAATTTGAAATGGAAGGATTAAGTTATTTTAATCTTGTTTGGTAATAATGATGAATTAGTGTCTCTACCAGGCACTTAATTTTTTTCTTTTATCAAGTTTTACTTCATAAACTTAATCAACACATGTTAAAAGTAAATTATACTTTTTAATCAATTTTCTCTTTTAGGAAATTAACCATTTTCTCTCAGTAAGTGTTTATGATGCACTTCCATTGGCAAGGCTTGAAGGATTGAAGGATCTTCGAAGACAACTGGAACAACATAAAGATCAAATGAAGGATCTTATGAGAGCATCTCAAGGTGCTAATTGTAATGACATGGGTTAAATTTGTACAAATTTCTTTTTATAAACCACTTCCTAACTGGTCTCTTCACTTTATTTCCTTCCATTTTATTCTTCTTCTACTCCTCTGCTAGGATGATTTCTCTGAAACATAAGCATGATCATGTTATTCTATGGCTTAAAATTTTTAATGACTTCCTATTGTCTAAAAGAAAAAAATTAACTTAGAATTAGACACTGTCTCTGCCTACTGCTCCAGCCTTCCTGAATGAAAGAAATGTCTTTTTTTTAGGCCTATAACCAGGTCTACGTGTGTAGGTGTGTGTTTATATATAAGTACATGTATGTATGTATAGATGTTCCTAGGTTTTTTTTTTGGTTTTTTGGTTTTTTTTAAATTGAGAAAACAGTCACATTCGAAGTTCTCAGTAATAACAAGTGGCTTGTGGTTGCCATATTGGATAGCATGGATTGTCAAACATTTCCATCATTGCAGAAAGTACTGTTGGACAGTGCTAGTCTAGCCTCTAGATAGAAGAGGCTAAAAAAAAAAGAAGCCCCCCAAGATGTCTTCTAGCTTGTGTTGAATGATTCCTGTGTTTCTGTTTGTGATTTTGCTAAGGTAGAGCCTTTTCTGCATAACTTTTTCAAGACATCTTTTCTCTCTGACTGCCAAATATTGCTGTTCATTTCTGCATTGTTCTATTTTATAAGGCTCTCCAAATACCTCTGCTATATATTTTTAAGCTGCTCTTAACAAAATCTTTTAAGAAATTCATTTAAGTTTTCTAGTCAGATAAATTATGTGCATTTTATAAACAAAAATGTTGTCTTCATGGTAATTTAAGCTAATTTTTTCTAAATTACTCCTAGATAACCCACAAGATGGCATTATGGTGAAGTTAGTTGTCAGCTTGTTACAGCTGTCCAAGATGGCAATAAACCACACTGGTGAAAGAGAAGTTTTAGGTAAACTGTTTGAGTGAATGAGTTTTTATGATGTTTGAGTAGTCTTCTTTATAATATCGTCAAAATAGGTAGAAGTGTCACCTGGGGTGTTGAGGAAATGTGAAATGCTTGCTAGGTTATATTTCTATTTAATTCAGGTTTCCCTGAGCAGCCTTTCCATACTTTCTTTCATAAACCTTCATATAAAATGGAAAGTTAGTGATTTGCACATGTGCTTAATTAAAAAACACCTTGTAAATATTTACACAAGTCAGAAATATCAATTTACAGAGTTTATAGGTTACAAATAAATTTGACTGCTGATAAATTTTATAAAACTTTGTCACTGGTATTTAATATCTATATATATATATAGCAAATATAAAAGTGAAGACTTGTAGGACTAGTTTAAATAAATATAAAAGCAGCATTGAAGTCCATTTCAGCTACCATTTGCAATAAAACCTAATGTAAAATAGCCAACATCATGTCTCCTATAGGCATTTAAATTTGGTAAGCACAGCACAGAAAAATCACATGATTAAAGTAAGCTTGAAGTTGTCATTGTAATGCATTGCTTCAAATAAGAGGTGCTTCACAGATTCTACTATGTTTCAACTGAGTCCTCTCTAACTTATTGAGAGCCTGGTATCTAAGAAAATTCCTTTTTTCAATAAATTTTTTATTGAAATATATCATTGTGAAGTTAAAGAACAGTTTTCACTAGACCACCCTCACTTCTAACACCAAATGTAAGTTTGTGAGACCCTAAGACACCCCTTAGGTTTGATAATTTGCTAGAATGACTCAGGATCACTAAAAGGTGTTTACTCATGATTATGGTTTATTATAATGAAAGATACAGATTAAAATAAGCCATTAATGGGAGTGAAAATGCGCTGCATAGATTAGAAGAAAATTGTTCAATTTATTTACCCATCAAAGTACTCATCCCAGAATATATAAAAAATTCCTATATATCAGTAATAAGACAAACTATCTTTTTTTTAAAATAGGCAAAACACTTGAACAGGCACTTCACAAAAGAAAATTTACAAATGGTCCCTAAACAAATCAAAGGACACCCAGCATCACTACTCCTTAGGGAAATAAAAATTAAAATCACAACAAAATAAACTACCTACAATATAGCTAAAATTTAAAAGACTGACAGTACTAAGTGTCAGCGTTAGGGAGGCTATGAAAGAAATGTTACTGTCATGTATTCTTGGTGGAAGACCAGTAAATTGGTACAACCACTTTGAAAAACAATTTGGCATGATCTGCTCAAGTTGAAGATACATAAATCTTGTGAACAGCAGTTTCACTCCTCAGTATATCCTAGTAGAAATGTGTACACAAATTTACCGGGAGACATGCACAAGATTTCATAATGGCTGTATTTTTAGTACTCCAAAACTGAAAACAGCTAGTTATCAATCATCAGTCAAATGAATAAGTTACGGTATAATCATTAAATAGATAAAATACAGCAATAAATAAAGAATAAACTGCTTCTACATACAGCAACATAGAGAATCTTATAGAGGAAATAATGAACAAAAGAAGCCAAACAGAAAGTACTACATACTATTATATGATACTTTTTTTTTTAAGTTCAATAATAGGCAAAAAAAAAAAAGAAAAAAGCTTATGGTGTATGGCAAAGGTTGCCACATTTATTCTTTAATAGGCCAGGTAGTATATATATTAAGCTTTGCACATACATGATTTCTGTCATATTTATTCAACTCTATTGTTGCAGTGTGAAAGTAGCCATAGACAATATGTAAACAAATGGGTATAACCATATTTCAATAAAACTCTAATAAAAATTGGTGCTGAGCTGGATATGACCAGTGGACCATAGCCTTCCCACTTCTGGTATAATAGAAGTTAAATGATGTCTGTCAGTGGCTCGGTAGAGAAGAGGATGTTACTTGACTCTTACAGTAGTTACACTTTTGCTGCATAATAAATTACCCAAAAGCTTAGTGGCTTTAAAAGAATAACATTATCTCAGTTTCTGTAAGTCAGGAATCTGGGAGTGGTGTAGCTGGGTTGGTTTAGGATGTCATGAGCTTGCAATCCCAGTGTAAGGCTGTAGTCATCTAAAGGTTTGACTATGGTAGAGAAACCATTTCACTCAGTGACCTGGCAAGTTAGTGCTGGTGAGTTAGACCTCAGTTCCTCACCACATAGACCTCTCTATAGGGCTGCTTGACTGTTTTAATAACATGGTAGCTGACTTCCTCCAGAGCAGGTAATCCAATGGAGAGGGCAAGGGGGTAACTATAATGCCTTTTAATATCCTAATCTTGAAAGTCACACTTTGTCATTTCCTTCACATTCTAATTTGTTAAATGTGAGTCACTAAGTACAGCCCACACTAAAAAAAGGGGAAATGAATTAGGCTCCACTTTTTGAAAGTGGAATATCAAAGAATTTTGTGGGCATATTTTAATAGATACCACCACAATCAGGAATAACCACTAGGGACTCCTCTGGGATGCTGGAACTTTGTTAAATTTTCACTCAACTGTCTAAGATTGTGGACTTAGTGTGATAACCTCAAAGAAATATTTAACAATTTTAAGGCCTGTTGATAGTCTTATACAGCGACCAAGTTCAGACTTTCATCCTTAGTATCTATATTGTGTTAACTGTCTCATAGATATGATTCTATAAAGGAAAATATCTGTTGTCCACATGGATGATATATAATAGAAATGATGCATTATCTTGTGGCTGCTGAGTAGTCAAGCAAATGAAATTCTTTAGTCCACTCTAAATCTTTGAAAACACACTAAAACCTTGAAGTATGACAAAGCAGCATTACATGTTTGAAGTTAGAACATTTCATATTTTGCATGATCTCTTAGTTGCAATTCTGCTAAAAAAAATGGAATTTTTATCTATAGAGGCTGTTGGAAGCTGTTTGGGAGAAATTGGTCCTATAGATTTCTCCACTATAGCTATACAACATAGTAAAGATGCACCTTACACCAAGGCCCTTGAGTTATTTGAAGATAAAGAACTTCAGTGGACTTTCATAATGCTGAACCACCTGAATAATAGACTGGTTGAAGATTGGTGAGTAAATGATACCAAATATATTTTTATTTACAAAAAGAATGGTATATTACTTAAATTAATATTTGTAATAACTAAAACATTCACCTTTAAGGTCCCATACTTTTTTTTTTAAGTCTTCAGTATTTTTATGGAGATCTGTGTATTTTTAATAATTAACTTAATTATTTAGACTTTACTCTGGGCCAAACACTTGATATAGTAATAAACATTCCAGACCAGCCACCTGTTAAATTCTAATGAGAATAGACACTAACCAAATAAACAATAAATAGCCAAATAAGAACTAACTAGATAAACCAGATGACTAAAATAAGAGAACATAAAAGGTGATATTTTAGGCCCAGAGGTGTCACACTGCACTAACCTAGGCTTAAGTTTGTTCCTTTTAAAATATGCTGTAGGGCAGAAGTTTAATAACCACAAGAGTCTTAGACTAATCAGACAAGGTTTCCTATTCCCATTTATTCTCTGCAAAACAAAGTTGTAACAGTTGGTAATAATTTCAGCTCGGTGATTGTGAGATTTCCTTCGCTTCCTTTTTTTCCTTTCCTCCCCTCTCTCCCATTTTTTTCTTTTGTGCATGTGTTCAAATATTTGAGCATCCCACCATTTTGGGGGTATAGGTATAAAGATTATTTTGCCCACAAACAGGCTTCTTTCTGAGGTAAGGATTATTTTGACCTTGTTTTCCTATTCTGTTGGAGAACAAATGATTGGCAATGATGTCTACCTTCTGTGTTTCCATTAATGGGCATCTACCTTTCTCTTTTGTTGTTGTTATATTAGCAGGCTGGCACGGTTTTCTGCCCCGGTTTTTGTATGAAAATTTTCAACATACAGCAAATTTGAAAGAATTTTACAGTAAACCTCCATATATTCACCATCTAGATTGTACCATTAACATTTTACTATAATACTTGCTTTATCCCATCTAGCCATCCTTCTATCCAGCTATTAATCCATCTTATGTTTTCATGTATTTCACCATAAATATGACACTGTTTTTGAATAGAGATTTCCCCCAGGAAATTTACAAGCATTGAATATTTATTTGTTACATTAATTTGAAATTGTTTTTTCTAAGAAAGGCACACAGAGATGACTTAAACTTGAGAACAATAGGAAACAGATGCAATTTGTTTTTCCTACCTTTTTTTAAAGGAAAGGAATCATTAGGTGTTAAGGGGCTTCAGGCCTAAAAAGGAGAAATTGACCAAAATGCTTACTCAAGAAAAACTTCTCTGAGGAGGTGTTATTTCAGCTGATCTTGAATGATCGGCTCTTGATGTAGGATAGTTAGGGGGAAAGCATTGCCATTCAGAGGGAACAGCTGAAGTGGAAGTATACATGGTGTGTTTCAGAAATAGAAAGAAGTCTGTTGTGGGGAAGATGGTAAGAGGTGAGATTGGGAAGGTGGGACTAATTTTGATTTTAAAATTTGGATTTCATTCAAAGTATGTCAAGAAACCTTGAAGTTTTAACCATAGTGCCATGATAGAGCTTACATTTTTACTCAGGTTTTTATATGGTGAATGAATTATAAAGGGGCAGAATTGGAACAGGAAGACCAGTTATGAAACTACTGCAGAAATCTGGAGGAGAAATGATCATGATTTGATTTAGGGTGTAGTCGTGGAGATGTGAGACATAAATAGAACCAAGATGTTTTTAACATACAGCCAACAGGACTTGCTGATGAATTGGATAGGAGTGAGGGAAGGAGATGAATTAAGGATGAATTCAGGTTTAGTGTATGAGCAACTCTGTCCTAAACCAAGTAACCTAAAAAGGATTAAGCCTTTACTTGATAACTTATCATTTTAATATTGGGCTCTATGGCATTGTTTTTTGCTAGCTGTTGTATTTTCAGTACTCTTTATTGCAGCCCTCCCTTTCCTTATTTTTTGCAAAGGAGAATGGCCTGCAGTGTTTTACCTTATCTGTTCATTCTCAACTAGGTTCTTGTCAGAATAAGTATGTGTTTACTATTTGTTTAAATTGTTCTTGGCAGTAATTTTATCATTTGGAGAAAATACCCTCTCCCTGACACCACAGATAAATATTACCAAGCTTGTTTTTCCAGGTGAATTAGTGTTCTGTCATTCTTATTACTCTTGTTTCTTAGACTCTTATTTCTAAGTATTTCTTTTTGAGTTCTTTTAATTTATAGTAGTCAAATACAGATTTCTACTTGAATGAAAGAATTGCTGTTGCAGTAATTAGTAATTCCAGTTTACTGAAGGAATATTAAAACTCCTTTGATAAATTTCACTTTGATGTTATTAAATGTTATGGATGTAAATTTTCCTATTAATATAAAAATAAATCTTTGGTTTTTACAACTTAAAATTAAAAAAATTTTAATAGAGGTTGCTTAACATTCATCAAGATTAATAACCAGTATACTTTATAGGCATTTGAATTATATGTTTTTCAGTGTCAAGGTTCGATCCGCTGCTGTTACCTGTTTGAAAAGCATTTTAGCTACAAGAACTGGACATAGTTTCTGGGAGATTTATAAGATGACAGCCGATCCCATGCTGACTTATCTACAGCCTTTTAGAACATCAAGAAAAAAGGTCTGTAAGGGGATAAATGTTTATTGAATACCTTCTATAGCTAGAACATCTCTTTGTTGTGGTTTATGAATATCTAGTTGTTTAAAATTGTATTATACTATTTAACTTTATCCTAGAAATAATTCAAACTGTACTTCTTGACTCCAAATTATTTGTTATTTTTAACAGGGTCAGAGTGAGAAGCTGAGATAGGCAGCCTTGAGAAGTATTGATTGTCTTGGGGGTGGGGAAGTTGTTAATGACTAACTCTTGGTCTATTTTCTCAGGAGTAGAAAACCCTTATTTGATCCTTTAAAAGCCATTAATCCTGGCTGTGCTTTATAGGTGTTGTGATCCATAAGCAAGTTTTATTTTCATAGCAAATAAATCTCCCAGTGAAATATAATATAGTTTCTCCCTTCCATCTTGATATCATACTGAGGTTCCAGTGAAAGTACTCTACAAAATAGATTTAAGAACTCTTGCTTCTCCTATAGTCTAAGAATTCCTCTTTAATATTTTCTTGTCATAAAGCTACCAAGAAATGTACACTTGACTTTTCACCAATTTTAGGGCATATAACCGCTATTGAAGTAGTACTTTTAATGTATCATAAATTTGGTCTTAATGAAACTACTAATGATATAAAATGTTAATGAAACTAGTAATGTAACCTGTGGAGCACTATAGTAATATTAATATTTTAAAAAACATTTCATCTTGAAATCATTTCTGCATGGCAAGTTTGGTATGGTTTTATAAACTAAACAGATGAGTCCAAGAATTCATGATTCATCTCATATACTACTAGTAAGTGTCAGAGGGGTCAAAGTAGAGTCCAAGTTTTTTGTAGCCTAGATCAGTAAGTTTTCATCATACCTCACTGCCTATCATAAAAACATAAATAAAACATACTTTTTTCCTCCAAGTTTTATTTTATTTTGGGAACAGATTTGTTTGTGTCTAGATATTTGTTTTGCGTAGGAGAGGTAAAATGTGTTTCTCATTATCTTATTTACATTTTCTGATGACAATCTTTCTAGTTTTTAGAAATACCCAGACTTGACAAAGAAAGCCCATTGGAAGACCTGGATGATGTAAGTCTGTGGATTCCTCAAAGTGAACATCATGACATTTGGATAAAAGCATTGGCTGGTTCTTTATTGGACAGTGGTGGCGTAAAAAGTGAAATTCTTCAGTTACTAAAGCCAATGTGTGAAGTAAGAAGATTAATATTCAGTCTGATTTAATCCCTTTCTAGCTTTATTTTTTCCTTTGACCTTTCTTTAAATAGTTTTCTCTGCTTTTCCCATTCCATTCAGCTTCTCTCTGCTTTTGGCATTCCATTCTGCTACTATGTACATGTTTGTGGCCTGCATATCTGCAGGGGTGCCATGTTACTGCTCATCATCTTCATTCAACATCACCCAAACTTAGCTGCTGGGAATCCTTCATATAGGACTTTGTTTAGCCATACTTTAATACAGTGGTTTTCAGCCATGGGTTAGCAGTATCCTGGATGAGTTCTAAGGGATGCCGTGAATAACTTATTACTAATGGTAGTTAAAATACTGATGTTTGTAAACTATTTATATTAGCCAAAAATCTGCTCTAACTTTTTGTTGTTTACTTGTGATAAGATTGAATTTTCCCTGCTATGCTTTCTTGAATGAGAAAAAAGTAATGGGCTAACAGGAAACCTTGCTTTTTTATTTTTGAAGGCACAAGTGCAATTTATTTTGATACAAGGTACAGGTACTTAACTAAATCAGACAAGGACTTTATAGGCTTTTATCTGATATGTCATGCAGTACAGTGCAATATAGTAATGCTTTTAAAATTTACAATGTTAACATAATTTACAGTACTGTCAAACATGATTCAACAGAAATGTGAAAACACAGTATTAACTGGGACAAATATCTTAGTTACTGATAACTTGTATGGCACATACCCAGAATTTGGGTAAAGTGCCCACATTGAGAACAGTTTAAAAAGCAGCCCTTATTTTCTACAGAAAAAGCATTATTGTTCATTACATCCTACTCCCACAAATTTAGGAGAGCAATACCCTGGACACACAACTCATTACTAACTAATGAAGAATGTTAATTTTTTATAAAGTTCTGACTTTTGTCCAGAAGATAAAATGTTCCAAACATATCCACAGCCCAATTCCTAGTTCCTTAAGTTCTCTATTTCCAAAAATGGCTTTTTGATTTGTCTTTTTGTTTCAAAAGGAAAAAGTATGCAATCATTAAAGTTGTATACTGTTTTGTACCACACATATTAAGGCACTTATCTACACTTTGGGTTATATCACATAATTATCCAAATTTTATACACAGAAATTTTTAAAATAAGCATTTTAACACGAATCTTGTAGCTCCCTAGTGATTATAGAAAATGTCCAAAAATCAAAATTTTAGCTTTTTGCTTAAACTTTTAATACCCATTTTCCCTAAGATCAAATTGGAAAACTGCTTCTGTAATTAATTACACTTTTAAATTCTGAAATGTGTTTATAGTAAATGACATAATTTCACCTATAAACAATATCCTGTAGGAAACTTTTTGTTATGCACTAATGGCCTATACTGGAAATGAACTATTTTGCAGTACAGCTTTCGCATATGTTAGATATAGGCATACTAGCTTTGTACAATTTTTTAAACTCCATCTGTACTATTTTACTTGGTACACATGTTTTTTGGTTTTTAGAAATACATTGAGCTTCTGACTGATTCATCTATCATTTTTTAAAGTTAATGTGTCAGCAACAGGCAATGAAAATTGAAGTAAAATATATTATTTGTGTTCAAACTGTTGATGCATGTTTTATATGTTCTAGGTGAAAACTGATTTTTGTCAGACTGTGCTTCCATATTTGATTCATGATATTTTGCTCCAAGATACAAATGAATCATGGAGAAATTTGCTTTCTACACATATTCAAGGATTTTTCACCAACTGTTTCAGACATTCCTCACAAACCAGCCGATCCACAACCCCTGCAAATTTGGATTCAGGTATTTCTATAGTCTGTTGAATACTAGCATTTATGTTAACTTCTCAATTCTAGAAAAAGGTAGATTTAAATGTGACTAAGGATACTTTATAGCCCTAATTCCATAACCTCTCTAATTTCCTATTTCCTCATCTATAGAATGAAGATAAAGTTGTAGCAAGTTATCAGAGAAATAAGTATGTAAATCACCTTGGATTATATCTGATGTATAGTACCTAGTAAATTTTGGCTATAAGTCCTGAGGCAATTAATTGAGTGTTCCTTAAATGTCGAGCACTGTGCTTAATACTGGCAATAAGAATGTGAACAAGACACAATCCCTGCAAACCCTGAGAAATGAAGAAAGGACACAAATAAATAAATGTAATAGATTGTTTACTCACTCTGGTGGAGATATGATGAAATTATCATATTCTCACAGCTCTGGCCAACTCATTTTTTAAAAAGCAACCTTTTCACTCTAAAAATATGCATGCTTATTGTGAAAAATATAGAAAAGTTAGCACAGATTTTAAAAAATTTAATTACTCATAATTTTATGATACAGGATGACTACAGTTAACATACATCTTCCAATTTTTAAAAACATAAATTGGGTTGTACTTTACTCATACTTACAACCCTCTTTCCTTCCATGCTATAAAATGAGTATTTCCGAAAATACCAAAAATTAATAGCAGAAGAAATTCCACCAGGAATTGAGTACACGAAATTCATGCGTGCATAATTGAGGATTCAGTATGGGTCAGTTTTGCAATCCTAAATAAAAACAAAAAGTTCACAGATTTCCATTGTTTATTGTCTTTAATATATATTATTAATATATTTTGTGTGAAAACATAAAATTAAATACAAATTCTCCTCTTATAATTTAAGACCAATACAGTTCTAATAAAAGTATTGATTTATGTGATATGACATTTTTCTGGAACTATCTGCTTTTCCCAACCTGACTGTCGTTCTAGTCACTTCAGCATAGGTTGTGATTATTCAGTTCTCACAACTATTTCTTCTGTTTAATTATTAAAACCTTCATTTGACTTGACTCATGTCATTTAGACTTGCTTGGCTCTGCTTTATCTTTTATGCATATTCTTTTCTGTTGACTAACAATAGTTACACGTCTACTGTTTGAAACTAGTATAATGATAAACTTAGATGTGGAAGCACATCCTGTGATCCTAATAGTTCTTTTTTTTTTTTAATATCACTAATTTGTCCATAATTCGGTGAGTCAGCAGTTTGGACTTGGCTCAGGTGGGCAGTTCTTCTGTTGGTCTTACTGGGGTCACTGTTGTGGTTATCAGTTGGTGGATTGGCTGGAGGCTGGTTGGTCTGGGGTCCTCACTTGGACAGATCATCTCTGTTCCACGCAGTCTCATCCTCTGATAGACTAGCTTCAGCTTCTTCACGTGGCTGTCACAGGACAGCAAGAGAAGGCAGGTCCCAAAGTCTACTAGATTTTAAGTTGGTCATATAGATGATCCAGAATATGCTAATATGAATTAGGCCATTGAAATGGAAACCTTAAAATAAAAATTCTCATAGGGACTTTGCAAGCTATCTAGATTAAATCGCCTGTCCTCAGTTTGAGAAATATAGACGAAAGTGATTTGTAGTTACTAGTAAGTATGTAAACTTTAAGTATTATGTAATTTAAAATACCATTAAAGACAATTTTTTTACATACTAAGTTTAATATATTCAGAATTACCTATATCTGACAGTTTATCATCATGAACATGGCCAAGGCTTTTTTTCATGTTTATCATTTATACAAACATTTATATCACAATATCAAAAGGTAAAATTAACCAGTTTTATTTGCTTTTTATGGAGAGTGCCACTATTTTTATTACCTTAGGTGAAATTTTAAGCTTCACCTGTAAAATTCCATTATTGGAAAGGAAAGGCAATGTAGTTTTTATCCACTTAAATATAGTATCTTTTTTGATGTCTGTATGGTCTCACTGCCTTCACGTGAATATCAAAGTGCATATCAATCAAACTCGTTTGTCCAAAGGACAAAGTTCATCCCCTTCCCCTGACCTGCTTCATTCAGCATATACCTCTTCAGTGCACAGTACTCATTGCTCAAGCTAGAAACCTCTGCTCCATCCTTGAATTTCCCTCTCTCACATACCTCATTTGATTGCCAAATCCTACCAATTCTGTCATAAATTAACTTAAGTCCATCTGTTACTCTCTGTGCCTAGCATTCTTACTGCTTTCTAGCTCTGTGATTTAGCACCCTGAATTTCTTTCAATAAATTTCCCAACTTTTGTCCTGCTTCCATGCATCTCAGATGCACTATTCTGGAACACTGCCCTTCCCTCTTTTCCTGACTAGCCATTACTCCTTTTTCAGATACCACTTTTTCCATGAAACTTTTCTTATCCAGATTAGGTTCCTTTCTATACGCATCTGGTCTCCCAGGCTAGTCAGTGAGTTCTCTGTAGTCAAAAATAGGATATTGGCTCTTGATCATAGTTGTATACTGAGTACTTCACACATGAAAGACCCTAAATAAATATTTATTGAATCAATGAATTTTCCTCCCTTCAGAATTAAAATATAAATTACAGTGTAAATTCTGGATCTTATTAAGCGAAGTAGTTTCTTTAAAAAGAAATAAAGTATTGCCACTAAATTCCATGTATCAGTTCATGTTTATTAAGAAGCAATTTTATGCTAGGTGTGACCCACCAGAACCTTATAGTGTAGAGAAAGGCACAAACAAAAGGAAGAAAGTACTTAAATGTGCCTAGAACTGAGAAAAAATACCTCTGTTTGTTTGTCAGAGTCAGAACACTTTGTCCAAGGCTCTTTGGATAAAAAATCACAAAGAACAATGCTTGCTGTTGTGGACTACATGAGAAGACAAAAAAGGTAATATAATGTATGCTCCTTCTTGAATTTGAGGATTTAGAGGTGTGGTGTGTTACTGCTGGCTGAATTTTGACCTGATTAGTTTAGGTGAAACTCTAAAAGGTTTTATGTTTCGTTTGTGTGATGCTTAAATCACCTTGTAATAATCCTAATTCAGGGTGGCAATGTGGTTAAGTCAGTGTCAGGAATTCTGAATCCTAGTCCCAGGTGTACCAGAATAGGGTTAACTTTGCGTATCATGCAACCTTGTTGGGCTTTAATTTATTTATACAAAGAGGGAAGAAGTAGGTAATTTTCCAGCTCACTTTTAGTTGCATTACCCTTCTTGTAATCTTTTTTCTTTGCTCTTAGTTCTTAGAAGTAACTAGAATTGTGAAAAGAAATCTCCTTTTGTATCTGTTATAGGATTTGAATTTCTTTACTATATACCAGTGGTTTTCAAAATCTGTAGTTCTTCATATAAAACTGCAGATTGACAGTGCTTATTTTTGATCAGTTGTTTTACAGTATAGTATCTGTCTTATTATTTCTTGTGAAATTGTTAATGAGTATAGAAATTACTAAAATGGGTGGTCTAAGTGATCTGTAAAACTCAAGAGTTGACCAAAGCTTTGCCGGAACAATACTGTAGGTCTATAATTTGAGAAATACAGTTGATGTCTCTTGCATGTATATGATAGAGGTAAAGAATGGGGGGCAGGAAATTCTGCAATAAGCTTATAATTCTCCGTCTTCAGGGGACATGACTTCTGGGATGTAAGTCTCTGTAGCAACATGGGATATTACTCCAGGAATGAGCCTGGCCCTGGCATCATGGTCTTGAGAATGCTTACTTGACCATACAGGGGAAAAGAAATGTAGCAAAATAAGGTTTCAGTGGCTTAAGAGATTTCAAATAGAGTTGAGAGGTTATTCCAGAGGTTACTCTTATATAAGCTTTGGCCAGGTATTACAAATTGCCATAGTATGCCAAGCCCCAACCAACAGTATTCCTGAAAACCCTAAAGAATACCCAGGGCTCGAGCTACGACTCTATAAAAGATTTACTTACTAAGTTTACTTTTCAGAAACTTAAAACCTCCAGATTTTTCCAAAGCTGCTTAAGCCCTGCAATTTAGAGGTATCAATCTCTCCCAGAACATCAACCATTTACATTCCTGTACCCCATAATATTGACACCTCTTTTCAACATGAAGAAATTAGAATAGTCATTCCCAAATATCCCTGAAGATTGAGAGAATGATCAAATGACAGACAAGAGTTGTGACAGAGAAGTTAGGATTTAACAAATGATCATGATTACTAAATCATTATGTAGATCCTTCTTTTTAGTTTCTAGTGTTTATTCTAGTGTTTCTAGAACAGCCAGGAAGAAATTCCTGAAATTGTGTAACTTAACGCATACTATATGCTTTGAAATTTGCTCTGTAACTACTTGTTAATCTGAACTTTGAAATGTATTACTTTTCTGTATATATGTAATATTTCACAGTAAAAAAATATTTTTTTTAAAAAAAGAAAAGAATGGACGGAGAGAGATGGAAGAAAAATGAAAAAAGAAAAAGTTTTATGCCTTTCAGATATCTCTGTTTCTGGTTAGAAACTTACTGATTACCATATTATATTGTACCAGTTCCTCTTTTAAGAAAGCCCATGAGAAGCTTTAACTATAGCTGGAAACATCACTTTTCTTAATTTTGGAAGGCAGTTTCCCTCTTAAATCATTCATGTCAGATTTATCATTGGGGTAGAATGATGTTTACATTAGCAGGATTTTGATAAAATACAAATTCTTAATACAAATTCAGTTTTAATTCTGAATAAGATCGTAAAGAAAATTCTTTGAAAAAATATGAATGGGACATAGGAAAAAAGGTAAGGTTCAAGTCCAAATCTAATACTTAGAAGTTTCGTGACCTGAACAAAGATCTGAGTATCTTTAAACCTCAGTCTCAAAATCTATAAAATCAGGATAACGTCTCCCTTAATGGATAGGTACAGTAATTAAGAGAGAAAAATATTTAATATATTTGACATTCAATAAATGTACATTTCCTTTCCATGGACAAGTTATATGAATTCTCTGAACTTGAATTTCCTAGGAAATAATAGCTACAATTAAGTGCTTATTATGTGGTAGGCATTTTGTTCATCAACTTTACAAGCATTATTTAATCTTTGCATCTATTCTGAGATATATGTTTTTCCCATTTTATACGAATGAGAAAGTTGATGCTTGGAAAAGTTAAGCTGACCAAGACCATACAGCTAGTAATATGTGTACAGTAGGGATTTGTACCTTGGTGTATCCTATAAAGCCAGTACTCTTCATGCCACATCTTTGTTATTTTTGAAAAAGGTAGTATCTCTGGTCCTTTCCAGATCCTACCTACTATGACCACAGTGAAAGATTTTCATTAAATAACCCAAACTAGACACTAAAACAAGCTGCAGTAGGAAAGGCATATAATTGTGTCTTAGAAGAACCTGAATATTTTCATTAAATTGACTACTTTAAAAGATTTCTGTGAGTGTGTTATGTATTCTCTGTAACCTATTCTTAGCATATGGCCCATGGATTATTTGGTGGAGAGGGAGAGCAGATGTAAAACCCTATCTGTGGGATGATGGAGCATAGGTTTGATCAGATTCTCTAAGGGATATTATCCAAAAAAGATTGAGAAATAGGGCTATTCAGCCATGTTACCCTAAAGTATTTAGTTATATGTTAAGGAAATGAGTTTTCAGTTATTTAACATAATTTTCTACTTAATTAGCATTTTCTTTTGCTACACTGTATTCTGTTTTCCTTTTGATGTTGACGTTAAATAATGGACATGACATTATGTTTAATTTTTCTTTAGACCTTTTTTAGGAACAGTTTTTGATGATGCTTTCTGGCTGGAGTTGAATTATCTAGAGGTTGCCAAAGTAGCCCAGTCTTGTGCTGCTCACTTTACAGCATTGCTCTATGCAGAAATCTATGCAGATAAGAAAAATATGGATGAGCAAGAGAAAAGGTAATAGAATTAAGAATTTCTTGTTTTTAAAATTGGTGTTGACATTGTTTCATTAAAGGTATAAAAGATTTGTTTGGGCCTACTCCCCCATTTAAAAGACTTAGAAATTTCTGTTTTTTTAAGGCAAATGATAATAAATGATGTTTTTTGTTTTTGTTTTTTATTTGAAATATTTTTATTGAGAAATCTACATACAGTCCGTACATGGTATACAGTCAGTGGCTCACAATATCATCACATAGTTGTGTATTCATCACCATGGTTATTTTTAGAACATTTGCATCACTCCAGATAAAAGAAATAAAAATACTCATACATCCCATACCCCTTACCCCTCCCTTTCATTGACCACCAGCATTTCAATCTACCCATTTTATTACCCTATATCACCTCCTGTGCTGGTTTGAAAGGATGTATGTCCCCTAGAAAAGCCATGTTTTAATCAAAATCCCATTCCCTATTCAATACTGTATGTTTGAAACTGTAATCAGATCATCTCCCTGGATGATGTGGTGGTTAAGCTGGATTAAATGACGACATGTCTCCACCCATTTGGGTGGGTATTGATTAGTTTCTGAAGTCCTATAAAAGAGGAAACATTTTGGAGAATAAGAGATTCAGAGAGAGCAAAGCAGAACGACATAGCCACGAGAAACAGAGTCTACCAGCCAGTGACCTTTGGAGATGAAAAGGAAAAATGCCTCTTGGGGAGCTTCATGAAACAGGAAGCCAGGAGAGAAAGCTAGCAGATGATGCCATGTTCGCATGTGCCTTTCCAGATGAGAGAGGAACCCTGACGGTGTTGACCATGTGCCTTTCCAGATGAGAGAGAAACTCTGATTGTGTTGGCCATGTGCCCTTCAGAGAAACCCTGAACTTCATTGGCCTTCCTGAACCAAGGTATCTTTCCCTGGGTGCCTTAGATTGGGCATTTCTATAGACTTGTTGTAATTGGGACATTTTCTTGACCTTAGAACTGTAAACTAGCAACTCATTAAATTCCCCCTTTTCATAGCCATTCCATTTCTGGTATATTGCATTCTGGCAGCTAGCAAACTAGAACACCTCCTATTATTTATTTATTTATTATCCTTATTTTTTTACTCATCTGCGCATACCCTAGATAAAAGGAGCATCAGATACAAGGTTTTCACAATCACACAGTCACATTGTAAAAGTTGTATCATTATACAATCATCTTCAAGAATCAAGACTACTGAAACATGACTCAACAGTTTCAGGTATTTCCCTCCACCACTCCAATACACCATAAACAAAAAAAGGGATATCTGTATAGTGCATAAGAATAACCTCCAAGATAACCTGTTGACTGTTTGAAATCTCTTAGCCACTGAAACTTTATTTTGTCTCATTTCTCTCTCCCCACTTTTGGTCAAAAGACTTTCTCAGTCCCGTGATGTTGGGAACTGGCTCATCCCAGGAGTAGTGTCCCACATTGCCAGGTATATTTACATCCCTGGGACTCATGTCCCTCATTAGCGGAAGGCAGTGAGATCACCTGTAGAGTTGACTTAAGGAGAGGCCACATCTGAGCAACAAAAAAGGTTCTTTGAGGATGACTCTTAGGCATAATTATAAGTAGGTTTAGCTTCTCCTTTGCAGGAATACATTTCATAAAGAGAACGAGCCCCAAGATCAAGGACTATTGATTTGGTTGCCCCCACTGCTTGTGAGAATATCAGGGATTCCCCAAATGTGGGAGTTGAATATTTCCTCCTTTCCCCCCAGTCACCTAAGGGGACTTTGCAAATATTTTTTTATTAACTGCCCAGATTACTCTGGGACATGTCAGGATATCACAATAACCTCTACAAACCAACAGCTCTCACACCCTATTCAAGATTTAATGTATTTATGGTGTTCAACTAAACTGACCATACAGGTTAAATTATGAAATGTGATAAAAAATTTAAATTTTGAATGATAATAAAAATTTTTAAAATAAGTGATAATAATTCTGCTTAAAAGTAATTAGAAATGTTTATTGCTTACAAATTGTAAAAATTATGCAAATACCAAGCTCCTGGAGGACAGAGATACTTATTTTTCTCTGCATTATGTACAGCTGTTAGTATTGGGAACTTAGGGTAAGTGATTGTATTAGTTTTGTGGTAGTCAGGTTCAGGTGTGAACTTGGCCAGGTGAGCATGCCTAGTTCTATTGCTGTGGACCTGAGCCAATGGTTCATTAAGCTCATCTGTTGCTGATTACATCTGCAGTTGGCCAAGGGGTGTGCCTGCTGCAATGAATGATGTTTGATTTAATTGGCTGGTGCTTAAATGAGAGAGCACAACATACCACAGCCAAGCAGCTCAGCATATCTCATCTCAGCACTCGCAGCTCAGCCCAAGCCTTTGGAGATGCAGAAAAGAATCATCCTAGGAAAAGTTGTTGGAACCCAGAATCCCGGAGAGAAGGCCAGCAGAGATCGCCCTGTGCCTTCCCACATAACAAAGAACCTCAGTTGAAAATTAGCTGCCTCTCCTCTGAAGAACTAAAGGTTAACAAAATAAATCCCCTTTTATTGAAAGCCAATCCATCTCTGGTGTGTTGCATTCTAGCAGCTAGGAAACTACAACAGATTTGATACCAGGAGTGGGGTGCTGCTGCAGTTTGCAAACACCAGCTATGTTGGACCAGTTTTTTGGATGGATAAGGGGAAGATTTTGGAGGAACTGTGAAGAGAATGATGGAGAAGTCCTGGAGTGTTTAAAGAGACTGTTGGTGTAAATGGAACCACCACCAATCTGGACAAAGGAGGACACGAAAGGGACAAATTGGAGTTTGCAGAGTGAGAACTGTGGAAGCTCAGGTCTAAAGCCAAGAAAGCTCAGCCAGGAGAGTGGACCCACCCATATACATGGAGAGGGTGAGTTTGCCCTGAAGGCAGAAGATGAGTCTCCCACCTCGTTGCAGGGAAGAGTTGTACCACCTCAGGCCTTGGAAAAGGTATAGCATTCTCCTTGGAGACTGGAGAGCCTGGCTGCCAGGACATGGAGGGGTTGAGTGTGTGCCCTGGAAATGGCAGAGAGCCCAGGTGTAGCCCTGATGCCTGGAGAGGGTGGAGCTGAGAAGAAGGTGGTGGTCTCATGTCCCCCGAGGTTGATTCAGAAAGAGACGGGCTACTGCATAGGCCCTTGGAAAGGGTGGGACTTCCACTTTCTAAAGCTGAAGAATAAATAACGTTCAGACTTTGAAATTCAATGGTCTTTGCCCTGCAGGTTTTCAGAACTGATTGAGTCTTGTGACTCTTGTGTTCCTTCCAATTTCTCCCTGTGGGAATGAAAACCTGTATCCCGTGAATGTCCTCCTTTGCATATTGACAGCAGATAACTTGTTTTGAGATTCATAGGTCCACAGCCAGAAGAGAATTTGTGCCACTTTAACGTTGTTTAAGGTGATGTGTATAGTTGCCAAGTTGACAAGGGGTGGGACATGTGGTAGTCAGGTTCAGGTGTCAGCTTGGCCAGGTGAATGTGCCTAGTTCTATTGCTATGGACAAGAGCCAATGGTACGTGAAGCTCACCTGTTGCTGATTACATCTGCATTTGGCTAGGAGGTGTGCCTGCTGCAGTGAATGATGTTTGACTTAATTGGCTGGTGCTTAAATGAGAGAGCACAGTGTAGCACAGCCCAAGCAGCTCAGCATACCTTATCTCATCACTGGCAGCTCAGCCCAGGCCTTTGGAGATACAGAAAGGAATCACCCTGGGGAAAGTTGTTGGAACCCAGAAGCCCAGAGAGAAGGCCAGAAGAGATTGCCCTGTGCCTTCCCACGTAACAAAAAACCTCAGTTGAAAGTTAGCTACCATTCCTCTGAAGAACTATACGTTAACTAAATAAATCCCCTTTTATTGAAAGCCAATCCATCTCTGGTGTGTTGCATTCCAGCAGCTAGCAAACTAGAACAAGTTTCCTCTGGCTACTGTCGGAAAGTATCACAGATTGGGTGACTTAAAACAACAGAAATTTATTCTCACACAGTTGTAGAAGCTAGAAGTCCAAAGTCACAGGATCAGCAGGGCCATGTTCCTTCTGAAGGCTGTAAGGAAAAATCCTTCCTTACCTCTTCCGGCTTCTGGTGGGCCCTAGTATTCCTTGTGTTGTGGCAGCATAACTCCAGACTCTACTTCCATCTTCACATAGCCCTCTTTCCTGTGTCTGTATGTGCCATATTCTGTCTTTTAAAGGAAACTCTCACTGGATTTTGGGCTCAGCCTAATCCAATATGATCTCATCTTGATTCTTACCTTAATTACATTTACAAAGATCCTATTTCTAAATAAGGTCACATTCTAAGATTTCAGATAGGCATGAATTTGAAAGGGACACTATTTAACCCACTACAATGAGCAGTAAACGTATTTCAAATGGTTAAATAATTCCATTTAATTTTATTTCAGTTAAATTAAGTTACCACTACCCCTTAGCTTATTCAGAATTGATTTTACTTGTTGACTATTAGGATAATGCAGCTGATTTCTTTCTGTAACTAAATGACGCTCATTACTTTGTTATCAACCTGTATTTCTGAATTTGTTTCCCTCAGATTATGTTTGAACTCTCATAAGAATCTAATAAATATCATCCTGGATCATGGTATAAAACACAAAAATAGCAACCAAGAAGTTAGAGGAGTAAAAAAATGCACATTTTATTTCAACTGCCTTCCCCTAAGGTTTACTTGAAATAGCCTGGTGTTTGTTACAGTTAGCCTCACTTTCCCTCTGACCTTAAAATCTCTAACATTATAAGAGCTGGAATAGCAAAGGTATGTTATGTTGATGCATTTCTCATTCTTGCTACTAATAATTTCTACTCTTGGATTGTTGCTAAACTGGAAGCAGTGTAACTTTTAGACAGGAAAACCAGGAACCAACATTCACATCCTAAACCCAACATAATCAATTCAGTAGACCTGGACAAATTTCTTAACTCTTTGGTAATTCATTTCTATTTTTCAATTAGAAGCATTGTTATAAATCTATAACATGCAAGTGCTATGTATAATATGTGTTTGGCATGTTCACAATCACCTGTAGACCTTTATGAAGACAACCATGTCATCATTTAAGTATATGATGAATACAAATTTGAATATTCCCTTTATTCAGAATCTTATGTAGAATCTTATACCTTGAGTCAGGGCGTGCATACTTGGTAGCAGTAATTATAATCAGAATGTACTTCAGTATTTTGATTTTTGTAGCATAGCATTTCTTACCAATCAGGAGTGAATAATTGAATTCTTACGAGTATAAAAACACCTTTAATTTGAGAGCGAATGAATATACAGAATAAGACAAATTTTTGTGAAGTTGCTTGTTCTAAAGCAGATATGCCTAGGTTTCATTTCAGTTAACTTCAGAGGAGAGCACTTGATAAATTGTGCTTGCTATCTGCTTTGATAGTCTGCTTTTGATTTTTTTCAGGTGCCTAATGGGAAAGGAGGTCAAACAAGGAGATGAGGTATATGAGATTAGGAGATGCTAGTTTTCTTCAATGGCCCAGTTAGGTGAGCTGAGATTTTATAAATCCAAAGTGATGAGGTAAATTATATATATTTGTTAAGTAAAGTACTGATCAACAGTTTACAAACCCTGTCAAAGAAATGATCTGCTCTCTTAAATTTTCTTTTGCAGTTATTAATAGCAAAATGCACCATACTAGGTAATTTAGGAATATATGTAGAGTTTTATTTTGTTAGCTTATTCCTGAGAAAGTATGAGATTTCCGAGTGGATGTCTGTAATTTTTTATGAAGAAATTAAGTTACAGTTCAAACCAAGATTTAAACAGCAGGCGCTGTTCACAGTCTCAGTCATCATATTCCTAACACGTAAGGCACTACCTGACATAGGTCCTGGCACACAGTGATGTTTGTTGTATGGATGTTCATAGCTGTAGTCTTAGAAAGTCAAAACCTATTAATATTACCTTCCCACTTTCCAAATTTCTCGGAAAGTAACTTTTTTTCTGCATGACTTGCCAATATGGAAAATACATGTAACATCTGTTATATATAAGGATTGCCAGGCAAGATAGCATGTTGTCACTACCATTATATCAATCACTAGTGTCCCCTGTCCCATCCTCCTGTTCTCCTAATAAGAGAGAAATGTCTTCGGTTTTGTGTTTATCATTCCTTTTAATGATATTATCACATAAATATGTGCCCTTACTTTTGCACTTTATAAGAACATGTGTAATTTTCTGCAGCTCCTTTTCATTTAGTAGTTTTATAAGATTTATGTACATTGTATGTTGCTGTACTTCATTCTTTTGTTACTGCTATACTAATATACCGTTAGAATACGATACCACAGATTATTTGCATATTCTTCTATCAATGACATATATCTTAGAGTAGAATTACCAGGTTGTAGACTATGCAAATTTCTGAACTGGTCATTCCACTATGCATACTTATAAGAAATGGTGTTAGTAAGGATGATGTGGGGCTGTAGGAAGTTACATGTTTGAAGAAGGGAGCCAAAGTACAACTATTTCTAGTTGGAGTGAAACAAATAAGTTTACAGGTAAATATTAGAGGCCCTAATATTTGTGGTAATAATTCTTTTATACTCTTGATTATTACGATCACACACACACTGTATAGCTGTTGTTCTAGTTTGCTAGCTGCTGGAATGCAGTATACCAGGAATGAAATGGCTTTTAAAAAGGGGAATTTAATAAGTTGCTAGTTTATAGTCTAAGGGTGAGAAAATGTCCCGATTAAAACAAGTCTATAGAAATGTCCAATCAGACGCATCCAGGGAAAGATACCTTGATTCAAGAAGGCCAATGAAGTTCAGAGTTTCTCGCTCAAGTGAGAAGGCACATGACGAACATAGCCAGGGTTTCTCTCTCAGCTGAAAGGGCACATGGCAAACATGGTATCATCTGTTAGCTTTCTCTCCTGGCTTCTGGTTTTATGAAGTTCCCTGGGAGGCACTTTCCTTCTTCATCTCCAAAGGTCACTGGCTCATGGACTCTCTGCTTCATGGTGCTGCAGCATTCTCTGCTCTCTCTGAATCTCTAGCTTTCTCCAAAATGTTTCCTCTTTAATAGGATTCCAGTAAACCAGTCAAGACCCACCCAAATGGGTGGAGACATGCCTCCCCTAATCCAGTTTAGCAACCACTCTTGATTGGGTTACATCTCCAGGGAGATGATCTAATTACATACAGTATTGAATAGGGATTATTCTGCCTTTACGAAATGGGATTTTGATTAGAGCATGGCTTTTCAAGGGTATATACATCCTTTCAAACCAGCACAGCTGTCATGATTTTAGAATTACGTTATTTGTTGGACTGAATATCATATGAATAAGTACATGATTTAAAATTTAGGTCTAGAGGAATAGACAAATCCGAGTCCTGATCCTAACTCTGTCACTTACTAGTTTTATGATCGTGAGTATAAGTGGATACTACTGAACCATTTCCTTAGAAACACTTAGCGCTATCAGACTTCATAATTTTTACCAATCTGTTGAGTGTTAATTGGTGTCCTCTGGTGGTTTTATTTGTGTGGCCATGATTATTAATGAGTTGGAGTTGTAGGTAAATCCAGTGACAACATTTTGGAAATTATTATTTTTAAACAAACCTGTTTCTTTATAAATAAGCATATTTTGTTATGTATATATAAGAGATTGTCATTAAAATATAATTCTGATTCAAAGAATTAATATTAAAAAATTTATTTTACATCCTAAGTTTGAATAGTACTATGTTATAAAGTATGTATGGTTTTTAAAATATAAATGGTTCATCCTGGTTTATTTGTGACCGTTTATTTTTTCTGTCAAAGTGTATTGTGTTTGTTCAGAAGCTTCAAAGAGTATGTTCTCTCATTAAACTGGTGTTCTTATGATAAATAGAAATCTTAAATTTGAAGATGGAAGCCAGAATACAACTATTTCTAGTTTGAGTGAAAAAAGTAAAGAAGAAACTGGAATAAGTTTACAGGTAAATGTTAGAAACCCTATTATTTATTTTATACTTTGGATTATTTTGTTATAGAAACTGTGTAGTTTTTTTATTTTAAAGCTGAAGTTACTTATTAGATGGAACATCATATGTATAAATGGCTGGTCATGGTTTAAGCTTTTAGGCCTTGGAGTAAACAACCCTGAGTTCTATTCTCTGCCACATAATTGTATATAATCTTGTGAAAATTGCTTAACCTTTCCAAGCTTAAGTTCCTTTATTTGCGAAATAGAAGTAAAACCATATATCTCACAGGCTGCATTTATACCATGTATTTTCTGTCACAGCATCCTGATCATTTTCTTTATGGCACTTTAATTTGTAATTATATATTTGTTTGAGTATAGTCTGTCACATCTCAGAACAGATTGACTGTGCAATTTCATAATCAGACTGACTCACAACAGTGCCTAGCATTTTTACTGAAATTTCTTTGGTCAACTCATTCCTTTACAATGACGATTTCAATTTCATCACTTTACTTAAACTTAACACTGATTTCTTCTAAACTTTTGCTTTCAGCTTGCCTCCTATGTTTTAGAGAGACTAGAAGTCCTAAGATAGCAAATCATTTTATGTCCCACTGTCAGACATAGGA
The DNA here is from genome assembly GCA_004026745.1 of Myrmecophaga tridactyla. Classification (NCBI taxonomy): domain Eukaryota; kingdom Metazoa; phylum Chordata; class Mammalia; order Pilosa; family Myrmecophagidae; genus Myrmecophaga; species Myrmecophaga tridactyla. The sequence goes on along the minus strand of PVIY010017500.1, from coordinate 5,339 downwards.
ATCTTCCTACATCTAGTCCTATTATAACTTCTTCCCTTTTGTTAAAATAGAAAAGCAATTTCTCTTTCTAGCCAAGGCTAATCCTGCTTTCTGTGCTTTGTTCTCCATCTACTCTTCCTCAGAAACACTGTAGATTTTTTCTTGTGCTTTACTCCCTCTAAACTATGTTATTTTCATTCTTCTAAATATTTTCAAACCTCTCATTAAAAACCTTCTTGTGAACTCAAAAAAAATTTCCCCCTTTATTGTGTTCTTTTTCAGGTATCACCCTTTCTCTCCTTTTCCTTCACAGCCAAACTTCATAATTGAGTTGTCTGTCTTTTTGTCTCCATTTCCTCGCCTTTTACTTACTCTACTGAAATAGCACTTGCTCAAGTCTGCACCTATAACCTCTATGTTGCTAAGTCTAGTGGTCACCTTTCATTCCTTCTCATCTTTAGCATTTCATTAATATCTAACACCATTGAACATGCCTTGTTTGAAACACATTCGGTTCATCTTTTTTATCCCAATTTTGATTTTTCTACTGTTTTTTTTGACAAGGGAGGTGGGGCTTCTTTAGTCTCATTCTTCCTTTTCTGAGTTTTTGGAATACCTTCAGTATACCAGGCACTATGCTAAGAGTTAGGTATTGAGTGTTCCAACACCAAGGGCTTGATTTTATGTTTTTAAAGATGAACATTTGAATTAGAATTATGGAACTATGCCAATGCCAAGAGCAAGCATCATTAAGGGAGTGAAATTGATTGATCAGTTTTCTGTGTAGTTCAGTTTATGACTTTGTTTTCTATTGTCATTTTTATTTTACTGAGATTGTTTTAAACAGAATCAGTTGTTTCCTGGGTAAATTCTATACCAAAAATTGGAATTAACAAACCACTTCTTTAGCCTTATCACATTTTACCAGTTATGGCAAAATGTGATGGGGTTTTTTTTTTCCCGGAAAAAAAATTTGTGACCATTATTTCTACCAACTTCAGTTTTCAAGAATCAGACTTTGCAGAACTTCATTTTACCGTATGTACTTTTAGCTGTTGCCAGGGTTGCTTGTTGGTTTTTTTTTTATTATTATTATTATTATTATTGTTTTTGTTTGTGATGAAAGCCTGATAGGCTGGCATTTGTTTTTGTCTAATTCCTGAAATTGTGAGCAATTGTTTTCAGATAGGCCACAATCTTTCTGTTGTCTAAAATCAGTCTGTTGTATATCTTTAGTATATATTTCAATATCATTGTATCTTACTTTTCAAATTTAACATTTAGAATACATAATGACTTGCTGGTAATTTGATAAAATTCATAGTGATTTTTTTCCCTCCAATTGTTATTGTTTGCATGTTTTCAGGATCTTCTCTTAGAAATCTATAGAAGTATAGGAGAGCCAGATAGCCTTTATGGCTGTGGTGGAGGAAAAATGTTACAACCCCTTACCAGGTAAGTTGCATCTTTCTAGATAATGGTGGAATGATTCTGTCTGTGAAGGAGTTACATGCATGTGGAAACCAAAAGTATTTTTAAAATCTTTTCTTACAGACTACGAACATATGAACATGAAGCAATGTGGGGGAAAGCCCTAGTAACTTACGACCTTGAGACAACAATCTCCTCATCAACCCGCCAGGCAGGAATAATACAGGTACATGTTTTTTTTCTGCTTTGGTAAAGTCATCACTAATGTGCTGAGATCCTTTAATCAATGGAATATTTAACCACTCAGATAAGCTCTAGAAATTGGAAGTAATCTATCTTTCAGGCATTGGGCTCAAAAAGCTCAGAGGGATATCAAGGAAAATCAGACAGGTCCATGACCTAAATAATAGAATAGGCTATTGATCATAATCATGTCAATTAACAGTAGATGGCATTTCTTGTGTATTTACAATGTATGAGGTTAAATGCTAAGTGCTTACATGAAAACTGTTTTTCATAGTCTATATTAAAGTGGATCCCGAAGCTGTCATTTCTGTCACTAGCTAGTAATACTTAGCCTTCCCTCCATCAAACTATTAGAGCCATTTGAGCCCATCTATGTGTTTTTTATTTAGTAACATACTCAAACAGTGTTTTATTCTGGAATTTTAAAAGATATTGTGAACTACTAAAAATTTTTGAAGCTACTTTTTATGTTTGTTTTTCAGTTCACTGGTTGTCTGTTAATTGGTTTGGTTGCTTGCTTACTTTGTTTTTTTTAACTTCTGTCCAGGCTTTGCAGAATTTGGGACTCTGCCATGTTCTTTCTGCTTATTTGAAAGGTTTAGATCATGAAAACAAAGAATGGTGTGCTGAACTACAGGAACTTCATTACCAAGCAGCATGGAGGAATATGCAGTGGGACCACTGCAGTTCTGTTAAGTAAGAAATCTGCAATTTTTTATTGCCCCTTCCCTAGTTCTAAACCATAAACTGCTTTTATCTTGCTCAGTGAATGTAACAGAAGTTGTGTTTTTATGCTTGTAGATGTCGTAAGCCACAAATACATCTAAATGCTTAAATAGTATAGCAGTAGGCAGCAAGTAGGCTTGAATTCGACTCTCTTCTTCCTTTAGGGAAACTTAACCCCCATCCTCAAGATATTTTTGAAAATAGAAATATGAGGTGTTTTCTGTGTAAAAATCTTCTCACTTATTGTTTGATGGACAGAGGAATCCAAAGAAAATATCGGTATTCCCTTTCTATTCCTGTGACAAGCTGTTAGGCAGATAGAGATCTTATTGGCTGGATGGTACACAAAGGATTGCTTATCTTTATGATTTTTTTTTTTTTCAAGTGGTAAAGCAGTGATGGAGAAAGATAATGTTTATAACCTGTCTGTAAGGTCACCGTGTTTTCTGACTGAAAAGAACACTTAGTCTAAAAAAGATTAAGTATATATAAAAAGTCTTTTGATGGTATAAACACTAAAATATAAAATCATATTTAATTACGTTTAATTGCCTTCATAGAGAAAAATTCTTGTTAATTGACCTGCCTTTCAGATTACAAACTGTAAAATTGCTATAAAGTTAGAGATATGCTATCAGATTTTTAAAACATTTTACTTTATGAGCTGGTTCCTGCCTACCTCAATAAATTCTCATGTATCATTCTTTCCCTTGCCTACTATTTTCTTTCTTTTTCAATCAGGTCAAATTGTTCCTACCTAAAAGTAGATGTTTCCTCTGCTTTTTCCCCCAGTTACTACATGAATGGCTCCTTGTCCTTCACAGTCTAGTTTGATAATGTCTCCTCTTCAGAGAGACCTTTCCCAGTAATCCATTCTAAAGTAGCTAGTCATTATTCCATTTTGTTTTTGTTACCGTATTTTAATTCTTTCCATGTCCCTTGTCACAATCTATTTTACTTAATGTCCGTCTTCTCTAAAGTAGAATATAAACTCCTTGAAAGTGGGGACCTGATCAACTTGTCCTTTAATGAATCTCCTGCATCTAGAACCCAGTGTCTGGTACCTGGCACTCAATAGGTGTTCATTGAATAAATAAATGAGAATATACCTTGTTTAGGACCAATCAGAATATCTGAAAATATTTTTTTCTACCTGAGGAATTTAAATGACTTATAAATTATTTGTACTTCTTACCAGAATTTCTAGAAATGTGTAATTCTTTTAATTAATTTTTAAATTTTTTTAAAATACCAAAAAGCACCAAACATAAGCATTTGTAATTGTGATCATTCCGTTCTACATATATATAATCAGTAATTCACAATATCATCACATAGTTGCATATTCATCATCATGATCATTTCTTGGAACATTTTTGCATCTATTCAGAAAAAGAAATAAAAAGAAAACAGAAAAAAATTCATACATCCCATATGCCCCACCCCTCCCCCTCACTGATCACCAGCATTTCACTCTAAATTTATTTTAACATTTTTTCCCCATATTATTCATCTTTATTCCATATGTTTTACCCGTCTGTTGATGAGGTAGATAAAAGGAGCATCAGACAAGGTTTTCACAATCACACAGTCACATTGTGAAAGCTGTATCATTATACAATTGTCTTCAAGAAACATGGCTGGGGCCAAGATGGCGGCTTAGCAATGTGCGCGTTTTAGTTCGTTCTCCAGAACAACTACTAGATAACCAGAAACAGTACAGAACAGCTCCCGGAACCACGATAGTGACCGGACACACAGCGTGCCCAGGTCTGGACCAGCTGGACTGACTGCGAGTCTCTGAAACCGTGAGTTCCCCAAGCCGCGGCGGCTGGTGCCCGGCGCCCCTCCCCCTTAGTCGGCTTCCTGGAGGGAAAGGAAAGAGACTAACAGTAGCAGGGACTGAGTCCAACCAAGCGCCAATTGTGGCATTAATAAACAAATTCTGACTACTAAAAATAGGCCCCCAGCTCACGCGAAACTGGTCAAGTCAGAGGTCGCTTATTGGGCTAACTGGAAAAGAGGAAAGGGGATAAAACAGGGGTTTTCGTGGCTGTTTCTACAGAGGCGTGGCTGCCTCTGGATTCAATGGAGGGACTACTTGGGCTGCAACTGCCCCACACATAGGCAGAAACAGACTCCTTTCAGGGCTATCTCCCACCTGTGCCTTCCCCAGGGGAGGGGTGAAGCCCAACTTAGGTGGAATCCCTCTCTCAAGGAACTCAGACCCCAGGGCTTGGCAAATTGAAGCCATTAAAACCAGCCTACATCCTCTCCTCTGTCTCCACCACGCCCTCAGCAGGGAGAGCCTTCCAAAGTTAAAGGAGCCGCAACATCTTTTGCTGGTGGGACCCGCAGGCAGACAAGCGCCATATACTGGGCAGGAAAAGAAAAACAGAGCCCAGAGACTTCACAGGGAAGTCTTTCAACTTGCTGGGTCTCACCCTCAGGGAAAACTGATGCAGGTGACTCCTTCCCCCTGATAGGAGGCCAGTTTAGTCTGGGAAAACCCGGCTGGTGTCTGTAATACCTATGTAGACCCTCCTAAGGGTGGGGAGGGAAAAGGCACCATACAAACACAACAAGAAACAAGAAAACAAGAACTGAAAAATTACCCTCTGTTAAACAAAACTTAAGCTAGAGGCCCAGAAAAAGCTGAACTGAAGGTCAAAGAACAACATCTAACAACAAAACCCTAGGTAAGATAAGTGAAAGCAATCTCCAGAATAAACTAATTAAGGTAATTAAATGTCTAGATGCCAGCAAAAAATAACAAATCACACCAGGAAAATTGAAGATATGGCCCAGTCAAAGGAACAAACCAATAGTTCAAATGAGATACAGGAGCTGAAACAACTAATTCAGAATATACGAACAGACATGGAAAACCTCATCAAAAACCAAATCAATGAATTGAGGGAGGACATGAAGAAGGCAAGGAATGAACAAAAAGAAGA
>PVIY010017499.1:0-49347 GCA_004026745.1 Myrmecophaga tridactyla | reverse complement strand
TTGGGTAACATTTCCCCCATCTCTTTGTGCCTCTAGGTCCACTATATTCTACAGTGTAAACCTCTGAGATAGCCTTTACCAAAATCACACTGCTGTAATCATACATTATCTATCCTTTTTGTCTGGCTTATTTCACTCAACATTATGTTCTGAAGGTTCATCTAGGTTGTCATATGCTTCAAGACCACATTTCATCTTACTGCTGCACAATATTCCATTGTTTGTATGTACCACATTTTGTTTATACACTTATATGGTGATGAGCATTTACATTGTTTCCATCTTTTGGTATTTGTGAAAAGTGCTTCTATGACCATTGGTGTCCAAAAATCTGTTCATGTCACTGTTTTCAGCTTTTCTGGGTATATTATGAGTAGTGGTATTGCTGGATTATAAGGCAACTCGATACTTAGTTTTCTGAGGGTCCACGAAACTGTCTTTCATAGCAACTGTACCACTAAATATTCCCACCATCAGTGAATAAATGTTCCAATTTCTCCACATCCTCTCTGACATGTGCAGTTTCCTGTTTGTTTAATAACAGCCATTCTTAAAGTTGTGAAGTGGTATTTCATTATGGTCTTGATATGTATTTCCCTCATAGCTAATGAAGATGAGCATCTCTTCACATGCTTTTTAGCCAAGCATGTTTGCTCTTCATAAAATGTCTACTCATATCTTTTGCCCATTTTATAATTAGATTGTTTGTTCTTTCATAGTTGAATTGTGGTTTCTTTTACAAACTTTTTTATGGTATAACATAATATATATACAAAGCAAAGGAAGAAAAATTCAATAATTTTCAAAGCACTCTTCAACAAGTAGTTAAAGAGAGACCTCAGAGTCTGTCATAGGCTATGATACCACTATCTCAGATTTTTTCATTTAGCTGTCAAGATTATAAGAGGTTAGAAGGAATAAATACTTTTTTGTATTATAACAATCACCTTTTTTTTTCTTTTTTGTGAAAAACAACATAAATACAAAAAAGCAATAAAGTTCAAAGCACAGCACAACAAGTAGTTGAAGAACACATTTCAGAGTTTGGTATGGGTTACAATTCAACAATTTTAGGTTTTCATGTCTAGCTGTTCTAAAATACTGGAGACTAAAATAAATACTTAATGATTCAGAAATCATATTCATTTGTTAAACCCTACCTTCTTTGTATAACTCCAACATCATCTTTGATCTTTCTATCCCACACTTTAGGGTATTTATGCTATGGCCATTCTAACGTTTTCATGTTGGAGGGGGATGCCAATAATATGGGGAAGGAAGATGGAACTGTCTGATATTCTGGAGAGGCTGGGCCTTCTAGGTTTCAGGACTTATCTGGTCCAGGGCCCCATCTGGAGGTTGTAGGTTTCTGGAAAGTTACCCTAGTGCATGTGACTTCCAGAGTAGCCTCTCAACACTATTTGAACTCTCTCAGCCACTGATAATTTATTAGTCACACTTCTTTTCCCCTTATTTATCAGCATGTAATTGATAATCCCACAACATCCCTGGAGTCACCTTCCATGCCTCCAGGAGGAATTTCATCCCTGGATTTCACATCCCATGTAGGAAGGAGGGCAAAGATTTCACTTATACAGTTGGGCTTAGAGGGAGTGAGGCCAATATCTGAGCAAAAGAGGTCCTCCAGAAGTAACTCTTAGGCATGTCTATAGGTATGCTAAGCTTCTCCACTACCTACATAAACTTCCCAAGAGTAAGGCTTAAGATTGATTATTGGCCTATTGATTTGGGTGCCTGTAATGTTTGCCAGAGTATCAGGGAATTCCCTGATGACAAAGTTAATAGTTCCATATTTTTTCTCCCATCCTTCAGGGACTTTGCCAATACTTTTTTTGGTTATCTGCTTAATATACTCTGGGATGTATCCAGGCATTACAGTAAGCTATACAGAATTAAAAGCCCTCATTCTTATTCTGGGTTCCCTGTGTTTCAATTGTACAAATGAGCTATCCAGACACTTAGATTATGTGCTACAGAAAATTTAGGTTCCAGACAAAATAAACCCTTCTTCCTTTGATCTGAAAGAGTAGGTGCAGTTCTAAAATATGGACAATGTCTTTCTTACCCCTGTGTTCTGAATTATCTTAATCCCAACCTGATCAGCTTCATTCTTATCTCTAAATACCAGGTTATAGATATATAAAACAGCCTTTCAAAATCCAGAAATAATAATTGCCACTCCAGACTAAATGTGTCTGCTATAAGAGCTTACAATCTGGGCCCCTGTGTTCTTATAAGCATTTTCTAAAGGAGACCATACAGTAATTGTTCCTTCATTTCTGGCTGATTTTACGTCACTAAGTGTCCCACGGGTTTTTTCACATCATTGTATGCTTCACGATTTCATTCCTTTTTGTAGCAGCACAGTATTTGATCATATATATACACCATTGTTCACCAATCTTCCTCTCAGTTGGTGCATCCATCAGCCACCTGCATTCATTAAGCATCATGTATAATGCCCAAAGTCGATAGTCCATAAACATTCTCAATTTTAGATAATTTCATTGTTTTCAAGAGAAAGATAACCGAAAAAGAACATCCTCGTCAAATAGGGAATCTTAGCCTCCCCTGAACTCTTCTCCTTCACCCCATTATTTACCCTTGCTGTTTCTTTGGTATTGCTGATGTTTCTCTATTAAAAATAGCCTATAGCATGCAATAGCAGTTTCCCCCTTGTACACTAGATTTAAACACTCTTTGTACATCAATTATACCTTTGAAGTAGTTCTTACAATAATTTATTTATATTTTTGGTGTTAATCAGTGGGATACATAGGTTTTGAATTGTATAGTTTCCTTATAGCACACAGGATATCAAAGCTATATCAGGTTTGTAGTTCCCAAATATTTTCTCCAATTTTATTCCATGCCTCTTCACCAAAGTTTTTTTGATGCATAGAAATTCCTGAATTTTTTTTTGAATTTTAAATGTATTACATGGACAACTATATGCCAAACAACTAGACAGCTTAGATGAAATGGACAAATTCCTAGAAACACGTGAACATCCTGCGTTGATATGAGAAGAAATATATCTTAATAAACTAATTGCAAGGAAAGAGATACAATCGATCCTCAAAAATCTTCCTCTAAAGAAATGCGTAGGTCCTTATGTCTTCACAGGGTACTTTTACCTAACATTCCAAAAAAGACTAATACCAGTCTTCTCAATCTGTTCCAAAAAATTAAAGAAAAGAAATGCTATCTACCTCATTTTATGAAGTTAACATCACTCTAATACCAAACAGGTAAAGATGCTACAAGAAAGAAAAACTACAGGAGAATATTCTTAATGAACATAGATGCAAAAATTCTTGACAAAATCCTATCAAATCCAATGACTCATTAAAAATTATGTATCACAACCAAGTAGAGTTAATATCAGGATTGCAAAGATGGGTCAACACAAGAAAATAAATCAATATAATACACCACATTAGCAAATTGAAAGAGAAAAAAATCACATGATCATGTCAACTGATGCCAAAAAAACATTCTTTTCTGAAAATAAACACTTCAAAAAATAGGAATCAAATAAAATTTCTTCAATATAAAAAATGGCATATATTAAATACCTGTAGCCATCATCATACTTAATAGAGAGAGATTGAAAGCATTACATTTGTAAGATCAGGAATGAGACAAGGAAGCCCATTGTCACCACTATTATTCAACATTGTACTTGAAGTCCTGGCTAGAGTGATCTGGCAGGAGAAAGACAAAGAAGGCATCCAAATAAGAATGGAAGAAATCAAACTTTCATTATTTTCAGACAATATGATTGCACACTTGGAAAACCCTGAAAAATCTACAACAAAGCTATTTGAGCTAAAAAGAAAATTCAACAAATTGGCAGGTGACAAAATTAATGTACAAAAATCAGAAATATCTCTTTACAAAGGTAATGACCTAACTGAGGAAACAATTAAGGACAAAATTCCATTCAAAATAGCAACCAAATAATAAAAAAAAGTCCAGGAATATATTTAATCAGGGATGTCAAGGACCTGTACACAGAAAACTAAGACATTGCTAAAAAGAAATTAAAGAAGACCTAAATAGATAGAACGGTGTTACAGAAAGTTTGAATGTTGATAAGATGTCAGTTCTACCCAAACTGATCTACAGATTCAATTCAATACCAAAAAAAAAAAAAAATCCAACAAGCTACTTTGAATACTTGGAAAAGCTAGTTATCAAATATACTTGGAGGGAAAGGAGAACTTGAATAGCTAAAAATACCATAAAAAGAAGGACAAAGTGGGAAAACTAACATTTCCTAACTTTAAAGATTACTATAAAGCCACAGCGGTCAAGACAGCATGGTACTGGCACAAAGATAGAAGTATTGACCAATGGAAATGAATGGAGAATACAGACAGAGATCACCAAATCTATGATCAATTGATCTTTGATAAGTCTCCCAAATCCATTGAATTGGGACAGAATTCTCTACTCAATAAATGGGCATGTAAGAACTGGATATCAATAGGCAAAGGAATGAAAGAGGAATCCTATCTCACACCCTATACAAAACTTAATTCAAAATGGATTAAAGACCTAAATATAAAAGCCAATACCATAAAACTCTTAGAAGGAAATATTGGGAAACAGCTTCAAAACCTCATATTAGGAGGTAGCTTATTAAACTTTACACACAAAGCAAAAACAGTGAAAGAAAAAATTGGTAAATGAGAAATCCATAAAATCAAAAGCTTCTACCATTGCTTTTTTTACTTTCCTACTACCCTTGAAGAAGTATGTAACTATGGATATTTCATGTCTGAAGAAATATCATTATGTGTGACTATGCTGATGATGGAGGTCATGTCTAAATGTGTAAGATTATTCCTAAAATCCATGCATCCCTGCAGAAAATATGGTGATTACAGATGTATATAAATACAAGTTCCATAAAATTTTCTGAATGGACCAATTATGCTGTGTCTTGGGATGATATCTTCATATATAAGGTCTGTAGCACCACCATGGATGCCTCTTAATTTTTTGTTTTGCAGTCATCTTGAGAGATAGAAAATCTAGTAGTTAAGCACTTCCTCTGGGACAGTTATACCAACAGTGTCTGCTAATTTCTTTCTCAAAGGACTAACTAACCTTTAAGTATTTGTACAAGATTTTTTGTGAGTATATCAGCTACTACATAAACACCCTTTGTGTGATGATAAACATCCCTGGAACCAGGGTCAGTTTTGCAAGAGTAGCAATGGAGGGTTAGAAGGAAGGCTAAAGCATTTCAAAAACAGAAGCCAGTGGGAAGGACTTATTGGATAATAATTCTGATGGGACCTGAAAGGTTAAGCTTTGACAAAGTTGTGTAATTTCTAATTAGAGCTCTAAACATGTTTGAATTTGTTTGTGTCCTGGAGCAAGTCACTATATGTATATGACCTTACTGCAGTCTCCAAACATTACAGAACGGTGGTCACTGTACTGCATGAGTAAAGAATAAACTAAATGAAAAATGGTAGTTTTTACATTTTTATTTCATATTTGATTATAACAAGTTGTCCCTGTACAAATAGTGAAATAGTAGCGTTTGTGCTATTTTACCGTCATTGAGATTGTTAGTTTTACAAGACACCTTCTGTGATGGTTTGAAGCTGTATGTACCCCAGAAAAGTTCATGTTCCTAAAGCTAACATACTATAGGTATGGACTCATTTTATGTAGCATCTTTGGTGAGTAAGATCTTAACTTACATTGAGATGTGACCCACTTTTATTGAGAGTGGGTCTTAATTCTTTTACTGGAGCCCTGTATAAAAGGGTAAAAGACAGAGAGACACAGAAAAAAAGCCTCAGTGTAGCTCAAGGAAAAAAAATCCTCAGAGCTAGGAGAGAAGGACTCAAATTGAAGCTCAGAAGGAAAGTTAAAGACAGGGTAGCTAGAAGCTAAAAGGAATGAAACTCAGGAGAGAGTTTCCTGAGGGAAGTGCCAGGCATGTGCCTCATCATGTGACGGAATAGTCCAGATATCATTTAATGATGCCTTGGTTAGGATATTTTCATGGTCTCAGAACTGTAAGCTTGTAAGTTAATAAAACTCCATTGTGAAAACCAACCCATAAAAAATCAAAAGAAAATAAAAAATAACAACCCCTAACTAGTATATTGCATCCATCAGCTTTTGTAAACTAAAACACCTTCAGATGTTGTTTTTTTCCAGATTCCCTTGATACAGCAAAGATGACTGAGCAGCTCAGAGGGCTTGGAGGAGGAGGATGTATTAATAGAATATACCAAATGAAGATCAGATAATGTCTCATGAAACAACATATTTTACCACAAAGACTGACAGTATACAGACACAGTCAAATAAGAAAATGCCATGTTTTTATGGGTAGCAGAACAAAAGAATTATACTCTTTGTTTAAAGAGTTATTTTGAGAGGCTGGATTATTTTTCTTTTTATACAGATGGTGAGATCTGTAAGGTGGTGAAGATGGGGGTGGTGACAGAGAAGATTACTTCTTTGAAGGAGTCAAAGAATTAGATGATGTGTGCTACAATGTAGCTGCTAAAATATCCACATGGTTCCTCTTGGTGCAGCCAGAAAACTTGTCAGTACTAACCCTTTCTCCTAATAAATTCTATTTCTGAATTCAGAAATAAATGTGCATGGCTTTAAAAAACTCAATTTTATTTGCCTTTTAATTTATGTATAAAATAGAAATATTGCTTGACTACTTCACTATAATGATGTAAAGATAGAATGTTAAGAGATATTAAAAATAATGCAATAAGTAAGATAAAAAATAATAGTTATTTTGCAAGACAAAATGCTACTTATGTGTTTCTAGTATCTAGTAAAATGAAAAATGGCTATCATTTTCTCTCATGTGTATTCATTATGAATGAAAGGAAGATCCTATATGCCTTTCAAAATTATTAGTACCCTGAGTGTAGGAATGCAATGTGGGACAAGATTTTGGGAACATGAAAAGAAATATTTCCTGTACAAATTCTCTTTTCAATAAAAGTATTTGGAAACATTTAAGCCTCACTTCATGTTCATGTTTCTACTTACATATCTGTTTATTCAAAGTGGAAAGATATTCTGAGAAGAAAGGATGAAGTAAGGTAGATATTCCAATTAATTGTGTGGATGGTATCAAAGAGAAAATTGTCCTAATGATTTGTGAGTATACATTATTATGTAATATAGAGTTGGAAGCTAAACAGTAAAGTTTAAAAAAGTATGTACACTCTATAATAATTTGTTGGAAATGAATAATGGCTTTATCTATTATTTGGTAACTATGCATGAAACAATAAATGGCATTTGTGGAATCTCTTTTGCAATATATTGCAATTATTTCATCCATAATTTCTCAAATAGTTCACCAGGACAAAGCAATTCTGTCAGTAGATCAACTTGTAAGAAGTTAAAAAAAAAAACTGGAAAAAGTTAAAAGAATGCTCTGAACAATATACCTTTATATATAGGGCATTCTCTTATCTACACAACAGCTCTTTTACTTTCCCAAAATTAAATAAGATCTCTAAATTCCTCAGAAAATGAGTAATGATAGGGTTGGCATGGTTCAAAATTATGCTTTTACATCTTATTTGACAGAAAAAATGCAGTGTGCCGTTCTTCCCGGTCTAATTTATTCTGACTTCTTAGGCAAAATATTTGCCTTTATTTGTGATTATCACACCATCCATATTAAAGTAATAAAGCAATATTTGGTTTTAAAGCTTGTCATAGATTTCACAAGGAGTCATATCAGATTTGTTTTTGAGAAATACCACCATAAACACACACATATAAATTACTTAATATTTCCCTTCTGCATATATTGTAGCCAATAACGGAGGTATGAAGTTTTTAGCTTTATTATTACCTCATTTAAATGATAGAGAGCACATGTATTGGCATGGTATCCTTTAATTCAGAGCACTGTCTTGCTTTAACTTTACTTAGTCGATAGTAACATTGAATATATTAACCCAGGCACCATTTGAATTCCCCAGTAAAAGTGCTCACTGTAATTGGATGAATCAGGAAAATTGAAAATGTTTCCTACAGCACTAAGAAAAGGAGAGAAAACAAAGTACATAAGTGCGTGTTGTAAATAGAGAAAAAGTAGGAGGTGACATTTGAGTCAGGTTTCTTTCTTTGGGCTGTGGAAAAAGTAGAAAAGGTTGTCAATGATTTTCAAGGAGAACTTATAACTTAGGCAAGCCTCTATCTTTTCAACTTCCTCTATCCTGCAGATTTTATCAATTCATTTTAATTTTGCAATTTTGCTGCTTAGATATTGACATAACATCAAATGAAAAGAGAGATTTTATGACTCAACATCTTCCAAATCATATACAAAATTATGCAAAAACTACTTGGTTTTAAATGCCTTTATCCAAGTTCTTATATGTTCAACTCACCAATTACTACAGGCTCTCCTATGAATTCATTTCATATCAGCAATATTTTTATATCAATAATTGGCCATGAAGTTAGCCTCAAAATATATCATCAATTTCTTTCCTTTCATTCCTTATCACTGCAGGGGTGTCAATTCCAGTTTCTTCTATCTAGGTTCAACTATTATATAAAAAATAGATAATTATTCTATGAATCACCAACTGTATTAATAGCCTTACTTACAAACACACTCATAAATTCACAGTTGACCATTTGTCTCATTCTGTGAGATCTGATTGTGTTTACCGTGTATATAATCATTGTTTTTAATGCAATGTAGTTAAAAACTAGTAAATAGGGAAAACTTCCTAAAAGGGAAGGCTGAAGCTAAATTAGCCTAAACTTAAACATGATATTTTAAAAATGTATCACAAACTATCAAAAGTAACAAAATGAAACACAAGCACAAAGTATCAACAGTTTGATTTTATAGTTTTCATTAAGTCTACCATGACTGTGTTTGACTTATTAAAGTCTATTCAAATTAAAGAGCTGAAGGTAAAACCATTTAAGTTTCATGTTCAACATATGAACTAATGTGACCTGTACTCACATACTTTGCATCAAATACAAAGAATTTTCTATCAAGTATGTTTTATTAGTTTTCCAGGTCAATCATGTGTGCAATTCATGGAGGTCCAAGCCATCATACAAGAGGGTCTTCCACATATCTTTCTTTGATAACCACATCTCTAGTTCCTGGATTTTTCTGATATAGTTGATTGGCTCCATGAGCCACATGTCTCATCTTTGCATTAAATAGTTATCCAGTCACACACTTGACCCTGTCTCCAGAGCACAGAATTTGGATAAACTGAGAATTTTCCAAATTATCAAGTGCTGGTTCTTTTTTGCTTCATGATTTGTTTCTCAATTTATCTTTTCCTCTCTCTGTTTACTATAAGTGGCAAGGGAAACCAAACTACAGCTTTCACACTTTGCATAAAAATCTCATCAACTAAATAATCAAGTTCATGGCTCACATGTTCTGCTGTTTACTCAACATAAGAACACAATTCTCCCAAGTTAATTGCAATTTATTATAAAGATCATTTTTCCTCTTTGCTTATTTCTAAGCCTTCACAGAAGCCCTTTTAATGTCCACATTTCTATCAACACTCTCCCTAAGGCGAGTAGGCTTTTCCTAACAAGTGCCACAAAATCCTTCCAGTATCTACTTACTCCCCAATTCCAAAACCATTTCTACATTTTCAGATATTTGTTACAATAGCACTCCACTCTCATTATTAATAACTGTCTCAGGATATAGGACTGTTGTAACAAAGTGTTATGAACTGGTTTAAGCAAAGAAATTTATTGTCTCACAGTTTGAGAGGCTAGAAGTTCAAAATCAAGATATTGGAAGAGACATGCTCTCTATGACCTAAGTGAAAAAGAATAGTCTAGCAGCCAATGTGACTCAAGCAGCAACAGTCAAATGATTTAATATAAAAAGAATTGAGGACTTCTTCGGAATTTGTAACAATTAATTCTGTTTAGAAGTTGGGGAAAAACACCCCTTCAATTCACTCCTCCTGTTCATAAATCATATACGGTGCTATCACAATTGAAATATATTACCAAGTATATATGACAGTTTATATTCAAACAATCACCATCAAGACAGGAAAATTATTGTCCCTCCCAAAAGCAACTGATAGTGTACTCAGAGAATATATGTGGAACAGCTAAGATAAAAAAAGTTGTAAATAGTACATTTAAATTTTAGAAACATTTAATACTTAGCAACCATATAAGTGTTTTGAAAGAAAGAAATCAGAAGAATGTGGAATTATTAAAATACTTAGAAGGAAAAGAAATGAAGTTCAACAATGGAAAGAAAAAGAAATACCAGCTTTAACATTACATAAAAAATATTATACTATTAATCATTCTCCATTGTCAGAATGTCTTGTATTTATTTTTTTCCTCAATTCTCTCTTGCCTAATTCCAGAAATTCCCAGTTATTGTTTCTTTTCACTTACCAATGTGCTCTTCTTGGCTCCCAAGGACTGGGCTTTGTCTTTATTTTTCCTGGAATTAGTTTTGTGATCCTCTAAGCTTCACCAAACCATCATGATTCTAATGTTATTGTTGTTTCACCCAAATTAATATACAGTTTGATAGTTGGGGGTTGGGGTTAGCTTCTTGTTTTTGCCTTGTGTGACTCTTACATGCTTTAAACATCTCTTTGTCTTATTAACTGTTTAAAATGTTTTTGTCCTCTTAAACCAACTCTTTTTGGGTGTAGCCATTTTGTTATTTTAAACTATGATGTGATGTAATATTAACCAAAGTGAAGTGAATATAGTATCCATCATAAACAAAGCAAATAACCTTTCCTTTCTCATTTGTTTCTTAAATATCTAACATATGTACCTAGGCAAGGGCTAAACAAAAAACAATTGAAATAGATTGATCGATGATAAGCAGATGACAGATGATTTGATAGATACATACATACTTGGAGATAGAGATATCTATTCCCTCATATATTCAAAGTTCACTGCCGAACCACTTTCTTTGTTCTAGAACTGAGTTCTATGAGTCTGTCTTTTAAATGAATGGTTTTTCATAATGCTCTGTAGTTTTTCATGAAAAGTAACTTTGTGATGGACTTCCTTACCAGCTTCTGGTAATAACATGACAAATCTAAATCACTTTAGATTATAACTCTTGCTCATCTACTTATAAAACTTACTAGAACCAAATGGCATAGCATAGTAGGAAGAAGAAAATATGAGGAAGACAAAGCAAAATAGATAAGAAATATCTTATTAAATAAAATGGTGGGTGGGCCATGGTTGCTCAACAGGCAGAGTTCTCATCTGCCTTGCTGGAGACCTGGGTTTGATTCCCAGTGCCTGCCTATGCAAAAATGAAAAATGAAAAAAAAATGGTAAGGAGAGAAAATGATAAAGTAACTTGTTTAGGCCACTTTTAAAGTACTTAGTGTGCTCACATAGCGCCTACCTGAAAGACAAAGAGCCACTCACATGAATTTCCCCAGACATACCTTTGGTTTGCTCTACTCCTTTTTCCTCAACTAACCAGTTCATTTTTGATTCTACAATTTGCCAGTTTCTGCCTATATTCTATATTGACCTTTTGATTTTAATATGTTATCATTAATCTTTAATAACCCTCTTGGATTACAATTTCTTTTTAGATGAAAGATTCTGATCTCCCATATCCACTTTCAACCCCATGGGCTTTTCATGTATTCCCCAAACAAGTATGAAATGGTCCACAGAAGTGCTGTAAGGACCATGTTTGAAATAAAAGTTTATTGATGAGGGTCAAGAATTATTTTTTAAATGTAGGGAAAAAAAAGGTAGGGATCTGGACTGTTTAATGATTGAAAGATGAGAAACTAAAAAGAAAACAGCTATGTAGTAAAAGTGAAATATTCACCCAAGTTAATCAATAAGAGGAACAAGCAAATGATGTAAAAAACAAATTAGATGTTTGTAAATCAACTTAATAAAATGTAATGGTTAATAATTATATTATTTTTATTTAGGATTGCCAAAGTTAGCAAATAAAAATACAAGATATCTAGCAAAATTTGAATTGTAGGTAAAGAACAATTCATTTCTTAGATTTAGTATATTCCAAAATATATTGTCTCTATATTTTGTACATACTTATGCCAGAAAATTATTCGTTATTTATCATAAATTAAAATTTTTCTGGGTGTTCTTTTATTTTATATGGCAACCTTGTGAAGATTTTCTTATCTGAGATGAACCAAAAATTAGGAATTCATGTGTGTTCCCAGACTTTACCCTTCTCCTCACATCTAAAGAAGATTCAATTTTGCTATTTCAGTAATTTCCTCCTCTCTCTGCAGAGGTTTCTGTTTGGTTGCTAGGTTGCCAAGTTCTGTGGCCATTGTGATGCTAATACAAAAGAACTGTAGGAGAGATATAAAGGCAGAAGTTGAGGGCAGAAGGAAAAGAGGAGAGCAGGCTGGGCCTAGTGTAGCACATCTCTTGAAGGAATATGTAATACTGAGAATGAAGATGTTGGGTGAGTGGAAAGTGAAAGTGATCTTAAGTGATTCTTAGTCTGTGTATCCTTTTTACAATGCTTAAGAATTATTCTGAAATTAGTTTTTGTTTCTTTTTTATTATTCTTTGATAGATACACTATTGTGAGACTTGTCCCTCAGGGTCAGTACTTTAATATGTTCACATATGATTTCTGTGAATGTGACTTAAAGGATTAAAAATAATTAATTTAGTCACTTACACTTTGACTAAAACCTTTAAAAGTAATATTTGCTAAATTGTTATAGACAGGAGAGATCCAGATCCCTGAAATGAAGGATTTAGGGCATGATGAAGGGTTTTCTGACACTCCTAAATCCATGGGGCTCAGAAGGGGTATGATAGTAAAAGGTCTTTCATCTAAGGTAAAGTGAAGTTTTATCATGGAGTGTGTGTCAAAGGAGAAGGATAAAACATTCAAGTATAAAAGTCTTGTGAGCTGATAAAAGTCATTAATAACATTTGGTGTACTTTTTTAATTGTAGAGGAAGAAAAAGAAATCTTCCCCAGAACAGGTAGGCACTTGAGGACAAGTTTGAATAGAATATGAAAGGCCTCCACTCAATTTTTTAGCTAATCAAGGCCACTTTTTAAAAGTTTGAAATAACCAAGTTAAATGCATATTCTCTCCCACTTTCTCTCTCTACCCCCTTGCTATATAACTTTAATGATCCTTGTATGTAAAAATATGAATCAGAGAAGGTAATATTTGAAAGTATGAATTTGAATATTTAGTCTGTGTTTTTATCATTTTTTAAAAATATAAATCTTTAGGATTCAACTGAAATATTATTTCCTCAAGGACTGGCTTATCAAATCAATAGATGCTTTACTTTAAGAATTTTAAGCACTATAATTTTAAAAACTACCAGGAACATTCACATTTATACTTGAGTAGCATAGCAATTTTGATGTTTTTAATAAATAGTACAAGTGAGAATATATATGTTTTATATGAGCACAGTAAATAAATCAAGCAAACTTTCTTTAATCATCAGTTGGGCAGATCTTTTTTTTCCCTTGAATGAATTTTGCTAAATACTCCACCCAAAATAATATTTTAAGCTTTAATTTAAAATTTTGAAGAAAAATGTATGTACAAATTTTCTTAGACAATATAAGAATTGTTTTTCATAATTATGATATAGTCACATATCAGAAAGAAAACAAATTGCTTGAGTATATTTTAGGAAAGAATTCCAGAATTGGAAAAGGAACAAAATTGTTAATAAACCACAATATAAAATACCTTTCAAAAACTTTAAATGAAAATTATTTTAAAATTACTTCAGGCACAATCCTTATTAAAAAACAAACAAACAAAAAAAAACTCTGGACACTATAAATGAAAATGTTAAAAATGAATGAAAACATTCCATCATTTGAACTTTTCTTTAATAAAGACTGTTTTCTTAACAACCAGCAAATATAAAGAATGGGAAATAGTTGAATAGATTATAAGACTTTTGTGTAAATAAACACACATATACACTTATCTAAAAAATAATTAAGTAAGGAAAAATATATATGCCACTTGGCTATTTCAAAACATAAATCCTGGCATTAGAGGATAATGTTAGGATTTTAACAGAATTCCCTATAGGCTTCTTGTCCAATCACAGTAAGAGTATTTGCTGTTAATGAGAAATAATGGCTTTAAGTACATAACTTTTGTCTATGATTACTTTGAAGAGGAAAATCAGCCTTTAACTATAACACCCTCAGTTTGTTGATAGACCAATCAATACATTCCAATAACAAAAATATCTGTGATAGGCATGAGCATATAAAGTGTACAAGAGATATGACTTGGAAGGAAACAATGAATCTCATGGTTGTCCTGGGATGCTGCAATGGGAGACATTCTCAACAAAGAAAGCAGTTTATGTGATTATTTGGGAGAAGAGTGTGCAGGAGCTGACAAGTTTCAATTTCTTCATGAAAATTCCTTGATTTGTTTTCAGAGAGCATCTGACCAGATATAGATGACCATCAGAAACTTCAGTTTCCATCAAATTACTAGATTTCAGCCTTATTGAGAAGCAGCCAGTCATATTATCCTCAAACTTAGTGAGTTTGATTTGATTATTTTAGATATCATCTCAACCATAGATTCTGTTTGGTACCTCACCTTGATTCAAACTCTGCTGGTGCTGAGATATCTTGGTAAACAGGATGACTAACAATATTGAGCAGATTAAACTCAGTTATTAAGCTCAGTAAGGCCCTACAAATATACCTGTGAAGAGGTGCTATTATAGGAAAACTCAGTAGAAGAGAGTAAAGAAAAAGTTAAACAGAGAAACAAGAAAAGAATCTTAAGCAATGTCTATATTTGAATGTTAGGAATATATTTTAATAATCAAATAAAAAGATATAAATATAATAATGGTAAAAGAGGTAAAAGGATAGCAAATACAACATGGTGACAGTAATCAAAGAATGAAATTCTTAGAAGTAGGTGGAAATGAACAGTAAACAATTCCATGACATTAGGACAGCAGTAAGGGGAAGGTACAAGATAAAATCTTACTGTGCTCACTATCCTCAGTTAAAAAATTGGTAGTCTGTTTGAGATGAATAATATACTTGAATTATGATTACATATTTGAAAAATAATTAGAGGCTAAAGTGTATGGTAAAGATGCATATTTATGAAATAACAGAAGACAAGCCATATTAGGACAGAGTTAACATGTTGGGTAAATAGAGTTGAAGACTCAGTATGAGATTAAGAACCAACATCATAATTTATCTTTAAGCCCAGTTGACCTCTCAATAAATTATTCCCAGGTTAGGTCTTAAAATCTAGCCATGAGAAATGAATTCTTTTTTAGGTATTTCTCAAATTCTTTAGCATTTGTTTTCAGCATGCTTGTATTCAACTTTGTACACCATTGCTCGTAAGAGAAAATGCTCTCTTCAACTTCCTGCTCCAAAGAAATCTTCTTAGATTGTCTCAAACACCCACATATGGGGGTTAGGAAATGTATAGTTTCTATGCATTAGTATTATACTGAATTAGTATATACTGAATCTGTTTGAGCAGGTAGGTGACAGGAAGGAAGAAAAAGGTAAGAGGTCAGAGGTGAGAGGAGAGTTTGGAGTCAGGGAAATCAGCTGCTATCTTGTGCAATAAAAAAAGCATGAGGTGATTATTAGCCTGACTTGTGGTGAAGCAGTGAGAATGAAAAGGAAATGATGAATTTGAAAGTTATTTTAATCAATTAACTCAGAGTTTGGACTTCACTATTTAGCTTCATACCCTCTTAACCACCTTCCTCTCTTAAATAATTGACAATTATTCTTTGTTAGATATTTCTTAAAAGTAACAGGTAAAAAATAAAACACAGGAAAAATTCCAGAGAAAGAATAGTTTTATTTCATACAAACTTAACCATTTCATTTTCACTTAGATCTTAATTCTCTCTGAACATACATACTCATAAAACACAGCCTTTTAATTTCATCTTATTTTTAATCCCCAGGCCAGTAATATTGATCCATTTTATTAGTTTGCTAGCCACCAGAATGCAATATACCATAAACAGAAAGGCATTTATTAATTTGGGGAATTTATTAATTTGCTAGTTTACAGCTCTAAGAGTGTGAAAATGTCCAAATTAAAGCAAGTTATAGAAATGTCCAAATTAAGGCACCAAGAAGAGGTTATCTTCACTCAGGAAAGGCTGATGAAGTTCAGGGTTTCTCTTTCAACTGGAAAGGCACATGGCAAACATGGTGACATCTGCTAGCTGTCTCTCCAGGCTTCTTGTTTCATAAAGCTCTCCTGGGCATTTTCCTTCTTCATCTCCAAAGGTCTCTGGCTGCACAGGCTCTGCCATGGCTCTAAAAATCAACTCTCTCCAAAATGTTTCCTCTTTTAGAGGATTTCAGTAACCTAATCAAGACCCAATCCGAAATGGGTGAAGTCACATCTCCATCTAATTAAAAGTTAAACCCCACAATTAGGTATGTCACATCTCCCTGGAGATGATATAATCAAGTTTCCACATACAGTACTGAATAGGGTTTAAGAGAAATGGTTGCTCCCACAAGACTGGATCAAGATTAAAACATGGTTTTTTTAAGGCACATAATCCTTTCAAAAAACACACCATCCAAGAGGGAATATCTGATCTTCTTACTTAGAACTATGTGTGCTCTAGTGCATACAGTACATTCCTAAATTAGCTAGATGAGTGGTAATGTTATTTCACATTCAAACAGGTTCCTGAAGTAAGTAATAAGAATATCTATTTAATATGAGTCTTACATTTGCCCTCAGTTTTGCCTTTTTCTTATTTTATTTTGTGGGGCTGTGTCTGTGATAAAATATTTATATCTGTGTAAAAGCAGAAGAATAACACATCCACATCATGATTGCTACAACTAAGGAACTATGATTAAAACTGAGCACTAATTAAATGGAGGATTCCTCATTTTAATAGATTTTTATTTTCTTTTTCACAAACAGAATTCAGGATGACTTCTCCTGCAAAAGAAGAAACTGATCCTGCTGACAATGTTCTCAAAAATTCTGAAAAAGAGGCTCTAAATGACTGTAGCACAGACATGGAGCCTCCATTTACTGATCCAAATATGTTCCCTCAAGTGGAAACTGACCCAATAAACAGGGGATCTGATACACCAATGCCCCAAGAGGGTGATGGGCACCAAGAGGCAGAAAACAATAATCTTGAAGCAGAGAAGACCCAAAAAGATCCTCAAAAGGAAGATTCAGAAGAAGAGTCCCTTCTAATTAGTATCCCCATTCCTAAAAAATGGTTATTTCTTATGCCAGGGTTAGGGATAATTACCTATATGAATATTCCAGTAGGAAAAATTTATGGTAACAGTAACTTAATTGATAGATTAAGATTCTATTTACAAAAAATGGAGATTAAAACAAATGATTTTGGTCATACCACCATAAATCCGAAATTTTCTCTTCAGGTATTGGTTTCACAGAGGATCCCATTCATTAACAATCATGAGATGAAAAGAATGATTCTCCATCTGCTGTGTGGGAGATATTTCTCTCAGGCTGTAGGTCATCAAGATACCAAGTGGAGGAAACAAAAATATATAGCAATTCTTCCTCGCCCAAATGTCCTGACCTATGGTGAGGGAGTCATAGTATTTGGAAGGCTTTTGAGAGTGTACTATTACCATCCCCTCATTGAGAGAATGACATCAGGAAAATTTTACAAATCCATTGATACTAAACAGAAGGATGGATTCCACGTTTTTGTGAGGCCAGTGTTCTATATCCCACGAGTCCAATTTCAAAATTCATGTAGTAGGAAAGCTTTTGAGAATCATTTGAGATCTCACCATAACATTAGAGTTGTGATGATAAACATTGAAAATGGTTGGAAATATCTATGTCCTATCTGTGGGAATAGTTTCAACACTTTGTTGGAATTTAGACAGCATTCCTGCAGCTTTCCTAAGAATTAAGTTAAATTGGACAAAAATCCACCTTAAACTTTAATTTCTAGTAATTCATGGGTTAATATGACTAATACAATTCAGGCAAATTGCATGAACATAAATTTTTGTAGTGTTAGATGGAATTGCAGAAAGGGACACAAACTAATGAACATATCAGTAAGAAATACCTTTGGGAAAAGAAGATAAACTTGAAAATATATCTGTTTATTCTATGTTATTACAATTATATCATTGAAAGATCAAGCCCTTGATCTGAATTAGATCAGCAATGAACCAAGCAAATGTTTGCACTTTTTTTAACATGGAAATCTTCAATTAGATATATTTTTAACATCAGATTCCTAGTATAAAGAATCCTGACAAAGATAGCCAACATGCATTGAAGGGTCAAAAAAAGTCTTGCCAAGTGTTTCCAGAGATTCTGCTAAATTTAATACTGAAATGTTCTTCAAATTCAATAAACATCATTTTAAAAACACTAAAAGATGGATTCTTACAGCAATGTAAAAAGACCTAGGTATAGAAAAATTAGATTTAATGTAATATAAATTATTGTGTCATAGAATTTAGATAATTTTGATGATACAAAATAAAAACAAGGAATACTTGTGGAAAGGGAATAGGTTGATCAAAGTTAAATAGTTTGACATAGAAGTGAACAGATATTAAACTGGTAACATACAACTATAATTTTTTTATGTAGCCACTTCATTATTACCCACCATCACCACACAAATTTTACTTTAACTTCATATACATGTGCATAAATGCCCACACATGTTTAAGGTGTTCCTTATCTTGTTACTTGCAATTCATAACATCTGAGCCTCTTCTTTCCTTTGATATACTTACTTATAATGATTAAAGGTAAATTCCAAGACTATACTTCTAAAGACCACTTCATATTTATTTATTGCCATTTTGTATGTAACAATATGCCAGGAACATTGCACATATTATTTAATCTTCATGAAAATGTAGGTATTTTGGTAATATTAAGTTCATAGGAATAGTATCTAGGAAGTTGAATGACTTGAAAAAGTCACACAGTAAATTCATGATTTAGTCATCATATAATAATGCTGTATAGCTGTAATTTATAAGAGTATTTTTGCATATTATACCTTAGCTAATAAATATTTACAGATATATGAACTAGATTATATATAATTTAATCTGTAACTATACCATATTAAAAGATACGTAAACTCAAAAAGCACCTAGGGAACATCTAAGGTCAGATTTGTTCATCTGGAGGGTAAATTTGGTACTTCCTAATATTATTATCAAGTGTAAACAATGAATTATCTTGAACAAACTGATTAAGCCATTCAGGCACATAAATTGTTTCACTATTTTTAAAAACATATGCTGTTTTTATTTTTATGTCATTTGACTTTGAAAATGAGATGTGGTTTTGCAAAAAATAATCCATCATGTAAATATAATTAAATATCAAACAAAAAAATGCTTTATTCCTTATTTTTCCTAGTTAGGATAAAGTAAAAAATAGTGGTCAGATTATAAAGCACTGTGTTTTCTATAATTTTCATATTAAGATACATTAAATCTATATTTTAGGTCACAAATTTCAATTAAATTGAAAATATGATTTGAAGGAAGAACTGTGGCTATTTACATGGTCACATTTTTTCCTAAGTGCAAGGACAGCTATTAAATTACAATTTTACAAATGACAAACAAGAATCAGAATTAAGGCACATTAGCAAAGTCAGAAGACTCAAAAATAAAGAATCCTAGAAACATCCTTCTCTGGAAGCCGAACTGAATAATATAATTCACAACTTCCTTCAAGGAAGGGGATAAAGTTTCACTTGCAAACAAATGGATGAGTAATGCTGTTCAATGTTTAAAAAGATTAAGCATCCTATTTTATAAAAGAATAAACTAAACCAACACAACACAGGCATACTTTCTGTATCTCAAGAATATAGGAATACACCTGCATTTTATTCTTTTATGATTCTATTAATAATTTTAAGAATTCCTTTACAGAACTTGCTTTTTTAGTATAGGTGCAGGAGAATGTCTTTATTTCATATGCATACATCAATAAGCATAGAAATTAATAGATTGCCTTAAAAATGACCAAGAACTGGCTATTATATGACTTAGTATGGAATACGATATATTCAGAGAAATTATAAGGCATAAAGAATTAAGCTAATACATGAAGAGGTTAGCCTTTCACCATTTTAAAGTTCTTAAACTTTGACTAGAATATAAGAATATATTCTAATACATATATACCTCCTTTTACTGCGCTTTATTGTGCTTTACAGATATTCCATGTTTTACAAATTGAAGGTTTGTGGAAACCCTGCATTGTACAAGTTCATTGGGGCCACTTCTCTAACAGCATGTGTTTATTTTGTGTCTCAGTAACATTTCGTTAAATCTCACAAAATTGAAAACTTCATTATTATTATATCTGGTATGGTGATCTGTGATCTGTGATATTTGATGTCACTATTGTAATTGTTTTGGAACTCCATGAACTGCACTCATACAAGACAGGGAAATTAATTGATAAATATTTGTGTCCTGACTGCTCCACAAACCTATTTCCCCAACTCTCTCACATTCCTTGGACCTCCTTATTCCCTGAGAAACAGCAATATTGAAACTAGGTGAATTGTGCCAGTTAGCCAAGTTGTAAACACGAAAGAAAAGTTCTTGAAGGAAATTAAAATTATAACTCTATTGAACACCAGAATGATATGAAAGCAAAACAGTCTTATCACTTAGATGGAGAAAGTTTCAAATGTCTGGATCGAAGATCAAACCAGCCATAACATTCAATTAAACCAAGGCTTAACCATTTTCAACTTATTTTATATTGAAAAATAACATATATACAAAAAGCAATAAATTTCCAAGTACATTTTAGTATGTAGTTATATAAAAGATATATACAGTTCCATGATTTTTCACTTTTTCTTCTAGCTGCTCCAAGACACTGGAGACCCAAAGGAATATCAATGTATTGATTCAGCAATCATATTCATTTGTTAAGTCCTGTCTTTTCTATTATACTCTTCTTTGTCTTTTTTTTATTTTTGTGAAAAATAACATACACAAAAAAGCAATAAATTTCAAAGTACAATGCAACAATTATTTGTAGAACAGATTTCAGAGTTTGGTATGGATTACAATTAAACAATTTTAGGTTTTTATTTCTAGCTGCTTTAAGGTGCTGGAGACTGATTCAAAACTATTACTCATTTGTTAAACCCGAATTTCTCTGCATAACCCCACTATCACCTTTGATCTTTCTCTCACTCTTTAGGGGTATTTGAGCTATGTCCATTTTAACTTTTTCATGTTGGAAGAGGCTGTTGATAATAGTGAAGAAGGGGATGGAACTAGTTGATATTCTGGAGAGCCTGGCCTCTCTACATTTCAGGTCTAATCTGGTCCAGTGATCCATCTGGAGGTTATAGATTTCTGGAAAGCTACCCTAGTGCATGGAATTTTGTAGGATCATTTAGGATTGGTAGGAATTGTTTTGGTTGGGGGTTGGTGAGTTATGATAGTAGTAATGTCTAACTGAAACTTGCATAAAAATAACTTCCAGAGTAGCCTCTTGACACTATTTGAACTCTCTCAGCCACTGATAACTTATTTGTTACACTTCTTTTTCCCCTGTTGATCATGATGACATTGATGATCCCCATTGCCAGGGCCAGGCTCATCCCTGGCTATCATCTCTCACACTACCAGGAGACTCATCCCTGGATGTTATGTTCCACATGGGGGGAGAGCAATGATTTCACTTGCAAAGTTGGACTCAGAGAGAGATTAGTCACATCTGAGTGACAAAAGAGGTCCTCCAGGGGTGACTCTTAGGCTTACCTAGAGGTAGACTAAACTACATACATAAGCTTCAAAGAGCAAGTCTCAAGATCAAGGGCTTGGCCTATTTATTCACATGTCCCTAACATTGGACACAGTATCTGGGGTTTCCCAATTGTAAAGTTTAATAGTTCCATATTGTTTGTCCCCTCCCTGAAGGAACTTTGCCAATACTTCTTGATTATCCACTTAATATATTTGTGGGATGCATCCAGGCATTACATTAAACTATACAGGATTAAAAGCTCTCATTCTTAATCTGGGCTCCCTGTGTTAGGGTTGTTTAAATGATCTAGCCAAATAGATTGTGTTAGATTATGTGCTACTAATCTAATTTTGAAAGTTTTATTGTGGGTAAAATATTTTTAAACAGCATTGCCTACTACAGGGAAATCTTTCATGAAAAGAGGAGGCCATCAATATGGCAAACTTCACTGAAGTCTAATTTTTTTTTAATGAGAGTTGAAAACTTTTTAAAATTCTTTTTGTCACACCACAATTCTGTGGTTCTAAGGTCTGATAACTTTGTCTGATTTCAGTTCTGTGTTTTAATGGTTATCAAAACTTGAAAAAGACCCACTACTGACAACAGTGGATATAAATCTATATTTTAAAACAATGATTTTGAAACATTCAATTTTTTAGCCAATTTATTTTCAGGACTGATAATATCATCATCGTTTTTAGCTTCACCTTAATGCGATGAAAAAAGATTCTGTACCAGGAATAAGAGTATTTTCAGCTTTGTATTTCCTTACATTTTGCTCCTGTTGGCATTATTTATTGTTATCTTCAATATAAGGTTCTTTGCACATAATCTTTTTAAGTTATATGTCAACTCAATGAAAATTAGTTTAATTAAAGCTGAACCCATCAATCCACTAATAGGGCAGGCAACATAAACTATAGTGCACCTTATAATACACTGAAAACAAACTATCAAGCCAAGTCACCACCAATCTTCTTTTCAGGTGTGTTCCCATTCATCCCTCAGGACACCTGAATTTCTGTTTTAATTTCTAAATGAGGACAGCATCAGTCTGCACATCAAATATTCATAAAGTCTAAATTCTTTCTCTTTCTAGACTTTAAAAAATTATTGTAAATGTAAGTTCCACTCTTTTCTTCCCATATCTCTTTGGATCATCTGGTTCAACCCTGGGGCATGTGCACCATTTTGAAGGTCACCATTCTACCCAGCCACCAGATTTACCTTCCTAATAAACATGCTTGTCACACCAGTGCCCAAAACTTTTCATGGAATCCCTCTTTTCAGCTGAATACAAGCCACAATGCTGAGTCTAAGCCCTTACTATTATGTCCCTTAATCTCCAATTTGCTTCCATCTCTCATTTCTTACTGCACCTCTATATTCTAGGTATACTAATTTTCTCACCTTCCCTGAACATGCCATTCTGTGTTCTTCTCTGCCATTGTACACCCTGTCCCCTCCTACTGTGACCATTCCCACCTACAAAGTAATATTCTTTCTGAAGATGGCCTTTATTCCTTAGGAATAATCTATTGCCTCCTTCTCTGTGCTATCACAGTGTGTGTGTCTCTGATTTAGCAATAAACTGAGCTTCTCATGGTCCAGCGTCCTCACCTATAGTTTAGACAGACACCCACCAAATGTTTCCTGAATAAGGAACACACACTAAATGTCTATTTCTGAGCATGTACTGAATTTCCCTACATCTGGGACTCTTTTATACAACAAACATTTATACTCTCTCCAGTCTAACCATCTAAATATAGCTGATTTTTCAACACTGCACTCACATGCTGACTATTTGTCAAAGTTTTTATTTTGTCACATTCATTCACCCATGATATTCTACCCACCTCTAAAACAGAAAGAACTAAATGAGCAGAACCTTTCTTCTGAACTTCAATAACACTTGAATATCCCCTTATGTGTGGGAATATTACAAGTATATTTCCAGTATATGCTGCCTGTGCTGTTTCTTTATGTATTCAGATGTTCTCTTGCTTCTTAGAATGTAAGCTCTTTCAGGAATAGGATTGCATGTTACCTCTAT
Source organism: Myrmecophaga tridactyla (assembly GCA_004026745.1). Lineage (NCBI taxonomy): Eukaryota > Metazoa > Chordata > Mammalia > Pilosa > Myrmecophagidae > Myrmecophaga > Myrmecophaga tridactyla. The sequence continues at coordinate 25,447 of PVIY010017499.1, read as the reverse complement.
GGCAGACAAAAAAAAAATTAGGTGATGCAAATAAATTTTTTGAGAAGACACAAGAACATAAAACATCTGATACTCAGGCCAGCAAGCTCATCTGCCAGACACTGATATGTTCTTGGCAGGAGAAATCAAATCATGCATGAGTGGTGGAAGAAAAGCAAGTGCATTCCAGAACACTGTCAGGTGTGATGCCCAGAAGACAAGGTATGCTTCCCATGGCCAGGGAACAGACTCTCTGGCGTGGGTCTTCTGGGAACTAATGTTTTTTTCTAAAACACTCCTGTTAACTGTATCTTCCATTTATAGGATAAAGGATCTGAGTTATCCCCAGAGGACCAAACACATTTCCTAATTTAATTTTTTAGGAAAGAAAAGAGGGATTAAAAAGAGAAATAGAAAAAGAGATAGAAAAGGAAAGAAAGAAAGAAAAGGACAGTGGAGGGAGAGAAGAAGAGGAGAGGAGAGAGGGTAATGTGGGCAGGAGAGTACCACATTCACCATCTGTCTCCAAAATCTTCATCCAGATCATATTGCAGAATACCAGAGGAAGTTTGCATTGGCTTTATGTCTGGAAGCTTATCACTTCTTGGCCTATTATTCAGAGCAATTCATTTGGCTCCACTGGGCCTTGCCATTGTAACCTTTACCAGAGTCATAATACCAAGATCATACAGCATCTATCCTTTTGTTTGGCTAATCTCACTGAGGCTTATGTCCTCAAGATTCATCCATTTTATCATATGCATCAGGATCTTATTTCATCTCATTATTGCATAATACTGCATCATAAATATATATATATATATATCACATTTTGTTTATCCACTCATCTGTTGATGCACACTTGGTTTGCTTTCATCTTTTAGTGATTGTGAATAGTGCCATGATGAACAGCTCTATGCAAATATCTGTTTGTGTCACTACTTTCAGCTCCTCTGAGCCGAGTAATGATATTGAGCATACTGAGTAATGATATTGCCAGGTCGTAGCACAACTCTTTTTATAAGGAGCCACTAAACTTCTTCCATAGCAGCTGTACCATTATACAGCCCCACCAGCAGTGAATGTGTCCCAATTACTCAACACCCTCTCCAACATTTGTAGTTTCCTATTTTTTTAATGGCAGCAATTCTTACAGGTGTGAAATGATATCTTATTATAGTTTTAATTTTCATTTCCCTTATAACTAAAGAAGAGCAGCTTTTCATGCACTTTGTAATCAATTGTATTTGTTCTTCAGGAAAAAAATGTCTATTCATATATTTTGCTCATTTTATGATTAGGTTCTATTAGGTTCTATATTATTTTGTTGTTGAGTTGTACAATTTCTTTATGTACCTAGGATATCAAACCTTTATCCAATGTATGATTTCCAAATATTTTTTCCCATTGTGTTGGCTGTCTCTTTACTTTTTTGTTGAAATAGTTTGAAGCACAGACACTTTTGATTCCGAGGAGTTCCATTTATCTATTCATTCTTTCATTGCTTGTGCTTTTGGTTTAAAGTTCAGGAAATTACCTTCTATTATTAGGCCTTGAAGATGTTTCCCTTTTATTCTAAGAATTTTATAGTACTGTCTTTTATACTGAGGTTTTTGATATATTTTGAATTAATTTTTGTATAAGTGGTTTCTGTTTATTTTTTTAAAAGCTTTATACACACGTAATAAAATCTATCCTAAGGGGAAAAAATCAGTGGTTCTTGGTATAATTAAATAGAGATGACTTCACCAACACAGTCTATATGAGGTATTTCCATTTCTTCTGAAAAGAATCAATACCCCACCTCCATATCCCCAATTATTGATATTTAGCTTTGGTGTGTTGCCTTTGTTAAATTCAATGGATGCACACAACTAGGTCACTGTAAATATAGACTCTAATTTGCATTGTTTGCATTCTCCCCATATACCATCCCATTTTCAACACCTTGCAATATTTTCATTCATTTGTTCTCTCTCATACAAAGACATCCCTATATTTATACATTTAATAATCATAATTGCTGTTTTTCACCATTACAGACCTTATCCTCTGTCATTCGTTCTGGTACCATACATGCCCCTTGCTCTCTCCCTCAACCATACTCACACTCATCTTCATTCAGTGTACTTATATTATTGTTCTGCCATCAGATAGTATTGTGTGTTCCAATTATGGCTCTTTACAATCTGTGCTTTTGTACATTCTATAGTCCTAGAGCATAAAATGCCCAATCTCTACACTTTAGATTTCCTGATAACCTGTGATCTTGGTTTTAACTATTAAAGTCTGTTCATTAATGTTAGTTCATATTAGTAAGACCATAAAGTATTTTCCTTTTGCTTCTGGATAATTTCACTCAGCATAATGACCTCAAGATTCATCCATTTTGTTATATGCTTTATCACTTTATTCTGTTTAACAGCTGTATAATATTCCATCATATGTGTATACCAGAGATTGTTTATTGACTCATCCATTGATGGACATCTGAGTTGTTTCAATCTCTTGGCAATCTTGAGTTATGCCACTATAATATAATTTTGCAGATATTTGTTTGTGTCCTTGCCTTCAATTTCTCTGAATATATGCCTAGAAATGAGATTGCTGGATCATTCAGCAATTCTACACTTACCTTCCTGAAGAACTGGCAAATAGCCTTATGAAGTGGTTGTACCATTCTTCATTTCCACCAATAGTAAATATATACCTCTTTCTCCACATAATCTCATGCAACTATTGTTATCTGTTTTTTAAATATATAATGGCCATTTTTGGGGGTGTGAGATGATATCTTATTATTGTTTTGATTTGCATTTCCCTAACAGCCAGTTAGTTTGAAAATCTTTTCATATGCTTTTCTTTTCTTTGTTTTCATAAGCAGGCACTGGAAATCGAACCCAAGACTCCAGCATGGCAGGTTAGAATTCTGCCTGCTGAGCCACTGTTGCACCGTACTGATATGCTTTTGAGTCATTTATATTTCCTCTTCTGAAAAATGTCTGTCCATGTCTTTTACTCATTTTTTAATTGTGTTGTTTGTTTTTTTTTGTTGTTGAGTTGTAGAATCTATAAACATTTGAGATATTAAACCCTTATCTGATATGTGGTTTCAAATATTGTCTCCCATCTTATAGGCCACCATTTTCTTTCTTGATAAAGTCCTTTCATGCACAAGAGTGTTTAGCTCTGAGGAGATTCCATTTATATATTTCTCTTGCATTGTTCAAGCTTTAGGTTTAAGGTCTAGGAAACCACTCCATACCACAAGATCTGTAAAATGTATCCCTACATTTTCTTATAAAAGTTTTATGTTTTTAGCTCTAATGTTTAGGTCTTTGGTCCATTTTGAATAAATTTTTGTATAAGGTGTGATAAATGGACCTTCTTTCACTCTTTTGCATGTGGATATCCAGTTCTCCAAACACCATTTAGGTAAGAAGCTGCTCTGTCTTAGTTGAGTTGGCTTTAAATCCTTATCAATGATTAATTTTCTGTAGATGAGAGGGTCTACTTCTGAACACTCAATTTGATTTCATTTGTCAGTGTATCTATCTTTGTGCCGGTATTATGCTGTTTTGAACTCTGTAGCCTTGTAATAAGCTTTAAACTCAGGCAGTGTGAAATCTTGCACTTCATTCCTCTTTCTCAAGACATTTTTTGCAATTCAGGGCAACATGTCTTTCCAAATAAATTTTGCTATTGGTTTTTCTACTTCTGCAAAGTAAGTTGTTGGGATTTTATTTGGTATTGCATTGAATCTACATATCAGTATGGGTAGAATGGACATCTTATCTATATTTAGTCTTCCAGTCTGTGAACACATTATATACTTCATTTCATTTAGGTCCTCTTTGATTTCTTTTAGTAATTTCTCCTAGTTTCTGGTTTATGGTCTTTTTTGACCTTGGTTAAATGTATTCCTAAATATTTTGTTCTTTTGGTTGCTATTGTAAATGGAATCATTTTATTGCTTTTTTCCTAATATGTCTCATTTCTGGTGTATAGAAACACTACTGATTTGAGGTGTTTATATTGTACCCTGCTCATTTGCTGTGGGCATCTATCAACTCTAATAACTTTGCTGTAGATTTTTCAAGACTTTTGGCATATGGTATCATGTCATCTGCAAACAGTGAGAAAGTTTTATGTTTTACTTCCCAATTTGGATATCTTTTCTTTTTCTTCTCTAATTGCTTTAGCTAGTACTTCCAGCACAATGTTGAATAAAAACAGTGGTGACATTGGGCATATTTGTCTTATCCCTGATCTCAGAGGGAAAGCTTTCAGTGCTACTTCATTGAATACAATGTTAGCTGTTGGATTTTCATATATTCCCTTTAACATGTTGAGGGACTTCATTCTATTCCTACCCTTTGAAGTGTCTTCATCAAGAAAGGATGTTGAAAACATAAAATGTCAAAAATAAATGTCAATAAGGGTGGGATATGGGGGAGGGTTATGGGATTCTTTTTGGAAGAAATGAAATTGTCCTTATATAGATTGTGTTGGTGAAGACATGGGTAGTTGATTATATCGGGAACCATTTATTTTTTACTTAGGTTGGGTTATATAATGACCAAATAAAGCTGTTTAAAAATGAACAGAGAAAGATTGAGTTCCAGGAAGACTGCAGAATAGGATAGACTGAGTTCACCTCTGCTCCAAGGAACAGCTAGAGAAAGCATAGGAGGGCAACTCAGACAGTGAGTCCAGGATGTAAGTGACCTGAGAGGGTCTTCTATACCACATAAATAGGCCCTGATTGCAAATGCTGAGGAACTGAGAAGCAGAGAACCAGACACCATCAGCCTGGTGCAAACAGCCTAATGAAGAAATCCAGGGCCCTCAGGAGGGCAAGGACAGGTAGATGGGGACTAGAAATAAGCCAAGCCATGGCCCTTGAATGTGCTACCCTCACATGTGCAGCCCCACGACTGGTAACTCACCCCACACAGCATGCACCTGAACCTCATCACCCAACCCCTTCCTGCACTTGAAGCACTCCCACCCCACCAACCCCCTGTGAGCATACATGCTCCACACCACCACATCAAGAGTGCACATGCCGGGTGGGCCACTGTGGCTCAGCATGAAGGGTTCTCTCCTGCCATGCTGGAAACCCAGGTTCAATTCCTCATGCCTGCCCATGCAAAAAATAAAATTTAAAATTAAAAAAAAAGAGTGTACATGCCTACCCCGGCCCAATCCAGCTGTCTTGTACAAGTGAAGTCTCACCCTGTCCCTTCTGAGCCCTACCTCCCCCTTCTTGACCCCTACAGACAATCCCCAGGGAATAAAGACTGTGGGCGCTTACCTCCATACTCAGGCTACACCTGCCTCTAGCCTAAACAAGTGTGCAACTCCACCCCATAAACCCTGAGCCCTACATATGTGTACAACAGGTTATGGGACCCCCAGATCTGTGCATGTGGATGGCCTGAAGTCATACTCCCCAGCTCTGGGCAAGCATTGACCTGCACAACCAGGCCACATCAGCTAAGCCTCTGCAGATACAATGCCAGCCCACTGCCCTGAGTTCTGAGCATGCAGATAAAGGGCTCTGTGCCTTAGATCATTTCACATCAGAACCCCACCACCCAGCTCCACATCCTTCTCACAAACACAAAGCATTAGATTAATGAAGGAAATCAATGTCCAAGGTAAAATAATCAATATATTTACATGCTGTGAAGACAGCAGAAGATCTCTAAGCATATCATAATGCATACAGATATAGCCCAGACTAATTACCAAATTAAACACCAGAGGATACACAGATGTTGGAACAAGTAATCAAAATGTTCATGTAAATATACTAAATAAAATAAACCTAATGACTAATGTCAAAAAGGAGAACAAGAAGACACTAAAAGAGCATAAAGAGGAATTTGAAAGAATAAATAGAAACATAGAAGCAATCACAGAGATTGAAGATGCTGTAAGCCAAAAGCAACAAAAACAACAGCATACTAGAGACACTCAACAGCAGATTTGAAGAGGCAGAAGAAAGAATAAATGAACTAGAGGACAGGACAACTGATTTTGAACACCCAGAAAAGCAAATGGCAAAAAAATGATTGTAATGTTTGAATTGGATCTCAGGGAAATCATGGACAAAGCACACAAATACAAGACTCATTGGTGTCCCAGAAGGAGAAGAAAAGAGCAAAGTGCTAGTAAGATTTGTCAAAGAAATAATGGGGAAAGTTTCCCAACCCATATAAAGGATATAAAAATGCAAGTCAAAGAAGCTCAATGAACTCCAAATGGATTAAATCCAAGTAAGCCTTCCACAAGACACAAACTAATCAGTCTTTCAGATATTTGAAGAAAAGCAGAAAATCCTGAAAGTGGCAAGAGTAAAACAATCTACTACCTACAAAGGTAACCACATAAGATTGAACTCAGGCTACTCAACAGGCACTATGGAGGCAAGAAGGAAGTGGTATGATATATTTAAGATCCTGAAAGAGAAAGATTTCCTACCAAGAATTCTGTATCCAGCCAAATTGTCCTTCAAAACTGAGGGAGAAATTAAAATTTTCACAGACGCACAAGTCCTGAAAGAATTTGTCAACAAGAGGTCAGCCCTACAAGAAATACTAAAGGGAGTTCTGCCAATGGAAAAGAGAAGACAAAAGAGGAAGGTCTGGAGGAAGGCACAGAATTGAAGAGTACCAGTAAGGGTAACTTAAAGGACAAAAAGAGAAAGAGGGAATGAATATATAGAACTGACAAATAAGATCCAAAAGATAAGATGGTGGACTCAAGAAATATCTCTTTAATAATAACTTTGAAAGTTAACAGATTAAATTTAACAATTAAAAGATACACATTGGCAGAATGGATTAAAGAAATATAATCCAGCCATATACTGCATACAAGAGACTCATCTTAGAAAGATACAGATATGCTGAAAGTGAAAGGATGGGAAAAGGTGATCCATGCAAATTGTAAACAAAAGAAAGCAGTAGTAGCTTCAATAATACTGGACAAAATAGACTTTAAATGTAAAGGCATCATATGAGACAAAGAAGGACATTATATATTAATAAAAGGGACAATTCACAAAGAAAAACTAACAATCATAGATGTTTATGCTCCCAATCAAGGAGTTACAAAGTATATGAGAGAGACAGTGGTGAAACTGAAGGGAGTGATGGATATTTCAACAGTAGTAGTAGGAAATTTCAATGTGCCTCTCTCCTCTATAGATAGAACAACAAGGCAATAGATAAACAAGGACATAGATAAATTAAACAACTTGATAGATGAATAAGACCTAACAGACAAATATAGGCAAATTACACCCCAAAACACCAGGACACACATTCTTCTTCAAAGCTCAGGGAACATTTTCCAGGATAGATCATATGCTGGGGCACAAAACAGGTCTTCATAAATTTAAAACATTGAAATTATTCTAAGCATACCCTCTAATCACAGTGGAATGAGGTTGCATATCAATAACCACCAAAGACTGGGAACTTTCTCTAATATACGAAGACTAAATAATACACTCTTAAACAACCAGTGGGTCAAAGAATAAATTGCTAGAGAAATCAGTAGCTATCTGGAAACAAGTGAAAATGAGAATACAACATATCAGAACTTTTGGATATGGTAAACATTGTGCTGAGAGGGAAATGTATTGCCTCAGATGCCTATATTATAAAACAAGAAAGAATAAAATCATGTAGAAATAAAGATTAAAGGAGAGTTAAATGAATGGGAGAATAAAATATCAACAGAAAGAATCAATAAAACTAAAAGTTGATTCTTTGAGAAAATCAGTAACATCAATGGGCCACTAGCAAAGCTGACAAAGAAAAAAGAGAGGAAGCAAATAAACAAATTACAATATCAGAAATGAGAAAGGATGCATTACCACAGACCCTGAAGAAATAAAAGATATCATAAGATGATATTATGCACAACTATATGCCAACAAACTAGACAACTTAGATGAAATGGACAAATTCCTGGAAACAAACAAACAAGTTACACTGACTGAGGAGGAAATAGTAGATCTCAACAAATCAATGACAAATAAGGAGATTCAATCATCGTGAAAAATCTTCCTACAAAGGAAAGCCCAGGGTCAGATGGCTTCAAAGGGGAATTTTATCAAACATCAAAAAAAGAATGTTTTTTTTTAACACCAGTCCTGCTCAAACTTTTCCAAAATATTGAAGAAAAAGAAACACTAATTCATTTATGAAGCTAATATCATTCTAATACACAAACCAGGTAAAGATGCTATAAGAAAGGCAAACTACAGGCCAATCTCTTTAATGAACATTGATGCCAAAATTTTCAACAAAATTTTAGCAAATTGAAACAAAAACACATTAAAAGAATTATATACCATGATCAAGTGGGATTTATATCAGGAATACAAGGATGGTTCCACACAAGAAAATCAATTAATGTAATACAGCACATTAACAAATTGAACGGGAAAAATCACATGATCAGCTCAATAGATGCTGAAATAGGGTTCGACAAAATTCAACATCCTTTTCTGATAAAAACACTTCAAAAGATAGGAATCAAAGGTAACTTCCTCAATATGACAAAGGGCATATATGAACAACCAAAAGCCAGCATCATACTCAATGGAGAGAGACTGAAACTTTACCACTAAGATCAGGAATGAGACCAGGTTGCCTACAGTCACCAATATTATTCAACATTGTACAAGAAGTTCTAATTAGAGCAATCAGGCAGGAAATTGAAGTAAAAGGCATCCAAATTGGAAAGGAAGAAGTAAAACCATCATTATTTGCAGATGACTATATTTGGAAAATCTTGAGAAATCTACAGCAAAGTTACTTGAGCTAATTAAACAAATTCAGCAAGGTTGCAGAATATGAAATTAGTGTACAAAACCAAATGATATTTTCAGACTCAAGCAATGACCTGAGGAGTCAATTAAGGAAACATTTCCATTCAAAATAGCAACTAAAATAATCATGTACTTAGGAATGAACTTAACTAGGGACTTAAAGGACTTGTACACAGAAACTACATAACATTGCTAAAGGAAATCAAAGAAGGTCTAAATAGGTGGAAAGACATGCCCTGCTAATAGATAGGAAAGTTAAATATAATTAAGATGCCAATTCTACCCAAATTGGTCTACAAATTCAATGCAGTACCAATCAAAATTCCAACAACCTACTTTGAAGAGCTACTTGCAAAAGCTAGTTACCAAATACATGTGGAAAGGAAAGAGACCCCAAATAGCTAAAGGCATCCTGATAAAGAAGAACAAAGTAGTAGGATGAGCACTTTCTGACTTTAAAGCTTATTATAAAGGTGCTGCACTCAAAGCAGCATGGTACTGGCACAAAGATCCAAGTATCAACCAATGGAATTGAATCAAGAGTGCTGAAATAGACCACCAAATCTATGATCAACTGATTTTTGACAATCCACCCAAATCCACTGAACTTGGATCAAATAGTCTTTTCAATAAATGGGCTTGGGAGAACTGGATATCAATAGCCAAAAGAATGAAAAAGGATCCTTAGATTACACCCTACACAAAAGTTAACTCAAAGTGGATCATACACCTGAATATAAGAACTAGCACCATAAAACCTCTGCAAGAATAAGTAGGGAAACATCTTCAAGACCTAGCAATAAGAGGTAGCTTCCTAAAATTTACACACAAAGCACAAGCAACAAAAGAAAAATGACACATAAATGGGAACTCCTCAAATTCAAATGCTTGTGCATCTCAAAAGACTTTGTCAAAAAGGGGAAGAGGCAGCCAACTTAATGGGAGAAAATATTTAGAAATCACATATTGGAAAAAGTTTTGATATCCTGTATACATAAAAGAAATCATACAACTCAGCAACAAAAAAGAAAACAACCCAATTATAAAATGGGATAAAGATATGAATTGGCACTTTTCTGAAGAGCAAATATGGATGGCTCAAAAGCACATGAAGAGATGTCATTTTCACCAGCTATATGGGAAATGCAGATCAAGACTACAATGAAATACCACCTCATGCCTATAAGAATGGTTGCTAACTAACAAACAGGAAACTACAAATGTTGGAGAGGATATGGAGAAATTGGGACACCTATAAACTGCTGGTGGGAATTTATAATGGTATAGCCACTAGGAAAGAGTTTGGTGGTTCCTTAGGAAACTAAATATCGAGTCACCCTATGACTCAGCAATAGTACTACTTGGTATATTACCAGAAGAGCTGAAAGCAGTGACACAAACAGACATTTGCACACTGATGTTCATAGCAGCATTATTCAAAATCTCCAAAAGTTTGAAACAATCCAAATGCTAATCAATAGACAAGTGGATTATCAAAATGTGATATACACATACAATAGAATATTATGCTGCAGTAAGATGAAATGATGTCCCAAAGCACATGACAAGGTGGATGAGCCTTGCAGACATAATGCTGAGTGAAGTAAGATAGACACAAAAGGATAGATACGGTATGACTTCACTTTCATGACCATGGTAAAGGTAAAATTGGAGGCTTCTAATAGGGAATATAGGCCTCTTAGAGATACATCGAAGGTAGAGATGTGTGAACAGCCAGTTAGTGAGATTGAACTGAAGTGTAAGGGAATAGATAGAAGAGAAGGTGGTTCTCTAGTGGATGTATAAGTAATATTCCCATATGGAAGGTGAACATGATTGAATGGGGCTGTATAGAACTATTGTCTCACTGATTAACACTACAAGTATCAAATAGGTCTTGCAAGAGCTACTTTAAAGGTATGATTCATGTACAGAGTGTTTAAGTCTAGGATACAGGGAGAAAACTGCTATTGTATGTCATGAGCTATTTAACAGGAAAACATCAGTACCACAGCAACAGCTGGGGAAAACAATGGGGGTTGGGACAAGTTTTAAGGGGAGGTTTAGATCTCTTATTTGGTGATGGTGTGTTTATTGGTTATCTTTCTCTTGGGAACAAAGAAACTATCTAAAATTGATAATGTTGTTGGATTCAGACTTTGGGCATTGTACATGAAGCATAATGAATGCAAATGCAGGTGACTGAAGGATGCCCTGACTTAGAAGTAGATTGGTGAACAATGGTGTATACATATAATTGAATATTGTGCTGCTACAGAAAGGAATGAAGTCATGAGGCATACAACAATGTGTATGAACTTGTGGGAAATTTGGTGATGCAAAATAAGCCAGAAATGAAAGAACAATTATTGTATGGTTTCCTTTAGAAAATGCTTATATGAAAACAGAGGACTAGATTGTAAGCTCTTATAGCAGACACATTTAGTGTGAAGTGGTAATTATTATTTCTGGACTTTGTAAGGCTGTTTTATATATGTATAACCTGGTATTTAGAGATAAGAACAAAACCAACCAGGTTGGGATTAAATTAATTCAGAACACAGGGGTATGGAAGACATTTTTTATATTTCAGAACTGCACCTACTCTTTGAGATCAAGGGAAGAAAGGTTTATTTTGTTTGAAATTTAAATTTTCTGTAGCACATAATGTAACTCAACTTATGTGGATAGCTCACCTAAACAAACAAAACATAATGAGCCCATAATAAAAATGAAGGCTGGGTCCACAGTTTGTCAGTGGTTAGAATGCCCCTCTTCCATGTAAAGAGACCTGGGTTCAATTCCTGGATCATGCACCCCCCCCAAAAAAAATGAGGGCCTCATTCCTGTATAGCTTAATGTATTGCTTAGATACATCCAAGAATATATTAAACAGATACTCAAAAAGTATTGGCAAAGTCCCTTGAGAGATGGAAAAAATATAGAGAAATATTAAACTTTATCACTTTATCACTGTCAAATGCTAGAGACACCCAAAACTATAGGCCAAGCCCTTGATTTTGAGGTTTACTCTTGTGAAGCTTATGTATGTAGTGGAGAAGCTTAGCCTACCTATAGTTTTGCCTAAGAGTTACTTCTGGACCACCTCTTCTGTTGCTTACATGTGGCCTCACTCTCTCTAAGCCCATCTCTGCAAATGAAATTATTGCTCTCCTTTCTACACAGGACATAACATCTGGGAGTGAAAGTTTCCCTGGCAGCATGGAAGATGGCCACCAGGAAGGAACCGGGCCCTAGCACTGTAAGATCAACAATATCATCATAACCAAAAGGGGAAAAAGAAGTGTAATTAATGAAGTATCAGTGGCTGAGAGAGTTCAATTACAGTGGAGAGGCTACTCTGGAGGTCAGTCTTATGCAAGCTTCAGTTAGGCATTGCTACCTATCATAACTTGCCAAACCCCAACCAAAACAATTCCAGCCAATCCTAAAGAACACTTAGAGCATTATATAAGATTTTACAAAGGTTCCATGCACTAGGGTAACTTTCCAGAAACCCACAACCTCCAGATGGGTCCCTGGACCTGTAAGTCCTGAAATCTAGAGGGCCCATCCTCTCCAGAGCATTAGCTACTTCCATATCTTTACCCTTTATTATGGATAGCCCCTTCCAACATGGAAAACTTAAAATGACCATAGCCCAAACACCCCTAAAGAGTGGGATAGAAAGATCAGAGGTGTTGATGGTGAAGTTATACAGAGAAAAAAGTGTTTAACAAATGAATATGATTGTTGAATCATTAAAATGATATTTCTTTTAGTCCCCAGTATCTTAGAGCAGCTAGAAGTAAAAAGCTAAAATTTTCAAATTGTAACCCATACCAAACACTGAAATCTGTTATATGCCTAATTGTTGTGCCGTGTGGTTAGAAATTTATTGCTTTTTTCTGTGTATGTTATTTTTCACAAAAAAGAAAAACAGTCAACTGTGATGAATAAAAAAAAGAGCATTTATTCCTTCTGGCCAATGTTCTGGAGACCCTAGAAGGAAAAAGGTTGGGTGATTGTATGGTAGCCCATGACAAAGTCTGGGACCTGTCCTTTAGCTACTTGTTGAAGAGTGCTTTAAAAACTATCGCTTTTTTCTTTCTTTGCTTTGTATGCATGTTATATTACACAGTAAAAAAGTTTAAAAAAATGAACAGAGAGATAGAAGTTCTGGAAAAATTCTGGAGAGGAAAGAGAGATTTATGAATTCACTTTTAGTAGGGAATTATATATAGGAAATTTGAAAAGGAAAAGTACGAAGCCAAAACAAAATGATCACAGTATGGACTCAAGAGGAGAATGGAAAAAATAAAGGAAGCAATTTGTGAACTTGAACACAGAGATAAAAGAAATTTGAAAAACTGAAAGAAAAAATATGATTAAAGAAAGGGACAGATGGGGTGCATGGGCGGTTCAGTAGTAAAATGTTCGCATTCCATGTGGGAGACCCAAGTTTGATTCCTGGACCATGCACATAAAAAAAAAATAGCTATTGGGCAGTGCAACAGTGGCTCAGTGGCAGAATTCTCACCTGCCATGCCAAAGATCTGGATTCAATTCCCAGAGCTTGTCCATACCAAAGAAAAAAAAGAAAGAAAAAGAAACAGATGGACAGATCATTAAAGAGTATGAGCAAAGTCTCTTGAGGGACTGGAGAAAAAATATGGAACCATTAACCTTCCATGCATGGGAAATCCCTGATACTCTCTTTAACATTAGGGACTCCCAATTTAATAGGCCAAGCCCTTTATTTTGAGGCTTACTCTGATGAAACTTATTTCTCTATAGAGGAAGTTAAACTACCTATAATTATGCCTGAGTCATTTCCAATGAACCTCTTTTGTTGCTCAGAGATGTCCTCTCTTTCTCTAAGCACAACTCTGCAAGTAAACACATTACTCTTCCTCCTAAATGGGGCATGACTTCCAGGGGTGTAAGTCTCCCTGGCAATGTTGGACATACTACAAGGGATGAGTCTGGCCCTAGTATTATGTGGTCAACAATTCCTATTTGACCAAAATGTGGAAAATAAATGTAACAAAATATGGTATCAGTGGCTAAGAAATCTCAAATACACTTGAGATACTATTCTGGAGGTTACTCCTTTGCAAACTTCAGCTAGATATTGCTAATTGTCATGATATGCCAATCCCCAAGCAGCAGTATTCCTGAAAACCTTAAAGAATGCCCAGGGCTCTGTACAAGGCTCTACAAAAGTTTCATTCACAAAGTTTATTTTTCAGAAACTTAAACTTCCAGATTGTTCCTTTGCCAGAAAAGCCCTGAAGCACAGAGGTACTAGTCTCTCCAAGAACTTCAAATACTTGCATCCCCATACCACAAAATTTTCACACCCTTTTCAACATGAAGAAGTAAGAACAGTCATTGACCAAATATCCCCAGAGATTGCAAGAGGGATCAAAAGAAAGGGTGGAATTGTAACAGAGAAGGTAAGGATTAACAAATGATTTTGACTACTGAAATAAAATATTGATATTTCTTGTTAGTCTTTAGTCCTTAGAGACTGGTAAATACTAGGAAAAACTAGGAAATTCTTGAAGTTGTGGAACTGTAATCATACAATATTTTGAAATTTGCTCTATAATTACTTTTTAAACTATATTTTGAGATTTAACATTTTTCTACATGTTTTATATTTCACAATTAAAAAGTTAAAAAAAAAAAACACAGAATCAAGGCACCTGTAGAACAATTCCAAAAGAAGAACAAAATAAAATGCAAATACCAGTGCACATTTAATGGACCATTATTATCCTTTTCTTCTAATATTGGGCTTTAAAAATATTTTTGAGTGTTAAAAGCAAAAATGAAAGCATTGTAAAAGTACAGCATTCCTATAACCCTCTGTGATGGTTAGATTCTGGTGTCAACTTGGCCAATAGATTATGCCCAATTGTCTGGTAAGGTATGCACTGGCCTAACCATTGCTGAAAGTATATTTCATGACTGGCTGATAAACCAGAAGTCTGTTGCATTAAATCATCTGTCAGTTGATTGTATCTATGGCTGATTACATTTATGATTACCTAAGGCATGCCCTCATAATGAAATAATCCAATCAGCTGAAGGCATTAAAGGAAGAAGAGAGACTCTTTCACCACTTCTTCAGACAGTGAGCCTCTGCTGTGTAGCTTGCCCAGTCCCTTCATCAGAGCCACCAGCTTGCTCTGCAAATTTGGGACTCTTCCATTCCCATGGTTGAATGAGACATCTTTACAAATTCAATATTTAATTATCTCTCCTGTTGTTTCTGTTTCTCTTGAGAACCCTGACTAACACA
This sequence comes from Myrmecophaga tridactyla, assembly GCA_004026745.1. Classification (NCBI taxonomy): domain Eukaryota; kingdom Metazoa; phylum Chordata; class Mammalia; order Pilosa; family Myrmecophagidae; genus Myrmecophaga; species Myrmecophaga tridactyla. The sequence goes on along the minus strand of PVIY010017499.1, from coordinate 10,307 downwards.
AACTGGGAGTGGTTCTTAAGAAGCAGGATCTTAAAAATGGGTTTTACAATTGGCTTTCTAAATTGACTAGACTCAGAGCCACTAATGACTCTTTTTCCAATAATCAAAATGGCACTGACAGCCCATGGGGTGAGCTGGCAAAAGGGATACTCAAAATTTCACCATTATTTCTCCTAATTGAACAAGGACCTGGTTGAGAATGTTTTTGATATTTTTATGGAGTTTTGTGGAATTAAGAACTATAATGATGTTGGCTGATTGTTGTTAGATACACTGGATACAGTGGTGAGGGAAAGGGATGAGCTCAAGGCTTCAAATTTGCTCTTCAAGCATTCCATGAATGATATAAATATTTCCATGTCTGTCCTGAAAGAAAATCTTATTTCTTGTGATTGCAGATTTAAAATCTTTGAAAAACAGACACAAAGACTCATTGTGCAAGTAGCAAATTTACAACATAAACTAAAATCTCAACCTTGCAGGGTGTCTATTAATGTAAGGGATTTGATTGGAAAAGAATGGCATCCTGAAATGTGGGATAGTGATGTATGGGCTGATAATGATGGCAATGGGGAGACAATTTCCTTGGAATCTGCTAAGCCTTTTCTAGATAGAATTGCTATGGACTGCCCTGAAGAAAAATCTTCCCAACCTCCATCCTGCCTTGAGGAAACAGCTTCCCAGTCACCATCCCCCCATAAGAACCTGTCATCCAACCTTCACCACCTCCCCTGGGGAGACAGTCTTCACTCCTCTGTCTGGGGTGACTAAGACTGTTATACCAGCTGAAATGGCAATGGAATGCCTTGAGGTAATTGACTTGAAAGATATTTCTATTTCTTTTCATGTTCCACATCCACCATCCCTCTTTCCTTAAAGACCTATAACTACACTAAAGTCCCAACAGGTCCAAAAGTTGAGGTATAAAGTGTGACCCATGAGCAGGGACTCTGTACTCAAAAAGAACTGCTTGAGTTTTCCAATCTATATAGACAGAAATCATGGGAATATGTTTAGGAATGGGCATTGCATTAAGAATGTGGGAAAATTGTGGAAAGAATATTAAGTTGCATCAAGCTGAATTTGTTGATATGCACCCAATAAAGATTTGGCATTCAATGTTTTAGGCCAAGGGGTTAGAAACTGTTTGGATGGTTGGGTGAAACATGGATAAAAAGGTGGCCAACAGTACCTGAGGTCGAAATTCCAGAACTGTTCTGGTATAATGTAGATGAGTACATACAGAGGCTTAAAGAGATTGCAATGTTAGAGTGAATTTATCAAGGAAGACCTGTTCATACAGGCCTGTAATGTCCAGAAGACACATCTTTAACTTGAAGCTTGAGAAATAAATTTGTGAAACTAGTTCCATTATCCCTGAAGAGCTCAGTAGTTGCCCTTCTCTGTAAGTCAGATACTACTGTGGGAATTGCTGTCACTGAGCTGGAATCCTTAAAATGGGATGAGTTTGGATCAGGAGTTAGCAGAAGCCATGTGGTGATAGTTAATCATCATAGACAAGGTGAGTGTGGCCCCTATAATGGTCAGCAGACTAAAAGCAGCAGTAAAAATAATCTGACTCACAGAGACTTGCAGCACTTGCTAGTAGATAATGGTGTATCTAGAAGTAGAACCGATGGACAGTCTACTAAATTCTTGTTTGAGCTGTGTTAGCAGAAGAATTTAAGTCAATTGAAAGTAGTCTAACTGGAATTACAAAAACAGTGTGTCCTGCCCCTTTATCAGTTCCCAGACTTAAGACAGTTTATAGACCAACAGCCCCTTGAATGAGGGAAGGGCCTGGTACCATTTGAGAAGGTTCTTTTGCACTGTCCAAAATTTACACTGTTAACCTTCCTCCCTGTTTTCTCCAAGAAGACCTATGGCCTTTTACCAGGGTTACTGTGCCCTGGAGAAAAGGAAATGATTAGATATTTGGGAGATTATTGGACATTGGCTCAGAAGTGATACTAATTACGCCCTCTTTCCTCAGCTACTCTTACCATGAAAGTGGGAATGGTGGTAGGGATGGAGGTTATGTATGGGCTCAGTAACATGCCCTTCCACTCACCAAAGCCAACCTGGCTATGGCACTGCTGAATGCCCAATCTGCCAGAAGCAGAGACCCACACTCAGTCACTGATATGGCACCATTCCCCAAGGGGATCAACTTGCTATCTGGTGGCAGGTTAGTTGCATTGGACCAGTACCGTCATAGAAGAGGCAGTGAGTTTTTTAACTGTAATAGACACATACCCCTATGTGGGTTTGCATTCCCTAATGCAATGCTTCCTCAAAGATTATCATCTTGGGACTTATATAGTACCTTATATACCATAATGGTATTCAGCACAGCATTAGATCTGATCAAGGAACCCATTTCACAGAAAATTAAGTGCAGGAATGCACATATGCTCATGGCCTTACCATGCGCCCAAGCATCCAGTGGCAGCTGGGTTTATAAACTGGTGGAATGGCCTTTTGACAACCCAATGATGATGCCAACTAGGTGGAGGTATCTTGCAAGGCTTGGGCAATGTTCTCCAGGAGGCTGCATATGTTTGGAATCAGCATCTACCATATGGTGCTGATTCTCCCTTAGCCAGGACTCACAGATCCAATAATCAAGGTGTGGAAATGGGAGTGGCAACACTCAAAACTTCTCATGATCCACTAAGAAAATTTCTGCTACCTGTCACTGAAATGTTAAGCTCTGTTCATCTAAATGTCTTAGTTCCAAAAGGAGGAATGTTCCTACTAGGAGACACAACAATGACTGCATTGAGCTGGAAGTTAAAATTGCCACCTGGCCAATTTGGTCTTCTCATGCCACTGAATCAAGGGTACAAAAGGGAATTGCTATTCTTTCTGGGGTGATTGATCCTGACTATCAAGGGGAAATAGGACTTCAATTGCACAATGGAGATAAAGAAATGTTTTCCCGGAATCCAGAGATCCCCAAGGGCATCTCCTAGTACTACTATTCCTTGTGATTAAAGCCAGTAAAATACTGCAACTACCCAATACAGACCACTCTACAAATGGCCCAGAAACTTCAGGAATGTAGATCTGGGTCACCCCACCTGGCAAGAACCATGGCCAGCTGAAGTGTTTATTGAGAGTAAAGGGAACATGGAATGGGTAGTAGAAGAAGGTAGATAAATATGAGCTATGACCATATTACAAGTTACAGAAATGAGGACTGTGATTGTGTGAATATTTTTTCCTGTTTTGTTTTGAGTGTGTTTGCATTTGCCCATTAGCAAATATCTTGTTTTCTACTTATCATGTGACATAAGTTATATTGTTCATGTTATGGTATTTAGGTCATAGGATATTGTGTTAGTTTGCAAGCTGCCAGAATGTGATATACCAGAAATGGAACAGCTTCTACAAAGAGAGTTTAATAACTTACAAGTTTACAGTTCTAAGCCTATGAAAATGTCCAAATTAAGGTACCAAAAGGAGGTTAACTCAAGAAAGGCTGATGGGTCTAGAACAGCCCTGTCAGCTGGGAAGTCATGTTGCTAGCATCTGGTGGCCCTTTGCTCCTGGGCTACATTGCTTTCAGCTTCTGTTTCTATGGGGCTTCCTCACTTTGATTCTCCATGGATGGCTTTCATCTCTAGGCTTCCCTTGGCTCTCTCCAGGTTCTGGCTTGCTTATCATCTCATGGTGACATCTGTTGGGCTCCAAGCATCTCCAAACATCCTTCTCTTTGATGTCAGCATCTGTGTTACCTCTTCGAAGTTCTGATGGATCTCCTGTTTCTGTCATTTCTGTCTCCAAAATGTTTCCAGTTTTAAAGGATTCCAGTAAACTAATTAAGACCCATCTGAAATGTGTGGTGCCACACCTCCATCTAATCAAAGATCACTTCCACAATTGGGTGTGTCAGTGCTGTGGAGTAATCTAATCAAAAGTTTCTACCCTACAGTATTGAATCAGGATTAAAGGTAACAGCTGGTCCCAAAAGTTTGGATCACGGTTAAAACATGGCTTTTGGGGGGGGTACATAATAGTTTCAAATCGGCACATACATGAAGTTTAAGAATGGATATTACCTAAGGACCTGCAGCCTATTCTGGTGAGTTGTAGAGCTTTTCCAGTTGTATGCAGTACATTTGAGTGCTGTTAGGCAAAACATATGTTTTTATAGTGTTTTATTTGGAAATTAAGCATGTTTCAAGGTGATACACATAGGGGCCAAGTTGACAAGTGTCAGACTGTGATGGTTAGGTTCTGGTGTCAATTTTTCCAAGTGATTATGCCCAGTTGTCTGGTCAGGCAAGCACTTCCCTGACCATTGCTGAAAGGATATTTCATGGCTGATTGATAAATCGACAGGCTGGTGTATTAAATCATCAGTCAGCTGATTGCATTTATGACTGATTACATCTGTGATCAACTAAGTCTTGACCCCAATCAATTGAAGGCTCTAAAGGAAGAAGAGAGATTCTTTCACAGCTTCATCAACCAGTGTGCCTCTCTTGTTTAGTTCATCCAGACCCTTCATTGGAGCCACCAGATTCACAGGCTACCTGGTGGATTTTGGATTCTTCCATTCCCACAATTCCATGAAATGCTTTTATAAATCTCATATTTACATATCTCTCCTGTTGGTTCTGTTTCTCTAAAGAATCCTAACTAGCACACCCTCCATTATTAACATTTTCATTACCATGGTATTTTTATTGCAATTGATGAAAGATTATTGTTATTGTACCAATTAACTATAGTGTGTAATTTATATTGTCATGTATTTTCCCATAAAACACCTTTTAATTGACATCTTGCATTAGTGTGATACGTTTGTATAATTCATGGAAGAACAGCTATATTTTTCATTATTTTTCTGCAAACCTACAACTTCTCTAATAAAAAATACTAAATATATATTTTAAAATGTTTTAAATAGGGTGGACCACTGGGCTCAGAAGGCAGAGCTCTTGTGTGCCATGCTGGAGACCCAGATTCAATCCCTGGTGCCTGCCCATGCCAAAAAAATGTTTAAATATCATCAACATGGTGACATCTCACGTCCCCTGAAAATGCTGCCATAGACTGAGATGGTTGACTCAGAGCAGTGAATTAGAACTCCATACATATCTAGGTACAGGGACCCAAATTCACAGAGACCCAGGGTGGAAAACAAGTTGCCACAGAGTGCTACATATGAAAGTGCACTCAGGGGTATAAAAGAGAAAAAAGAGAGACTATAACATAAAGACTGATAAGAACTGTTGTATCCTCATTCAATCAGATTCAGTCAATTGGATATCTAAACTAAAACTGACAATTCTGAAATGACCCACCTTTTGCATTGACCCTATTTGGCTCCCTGTGGTAGGATACTCTTAAAGGGAAGACAAAAGATGCAGAAATAATTACAGGAAAAATTAAATAGGCAGTTGAAAGATAAGTTGGGTATCAGAACTAAAATGTGTAAGAAAAGAGGGCATTGAATGAGGTGGATAATTTTTAAAAGATCATAAGCTCTGGGGAAAAAAGTCAGCAAATAAACAACAGAATAGATCAAAATTCCCAAAGAAGGAACACAGGAAGAGAAGCTCTCTCCTAGAGGTGAATTAATTGCACAAAAATACAATTTTAAAACTTTCTTACAAATTTCAGCACATATCCAGGGCAATAATCAGCTAAAGAAAAGCTGAGAAAATCTGAACTGTTAAACATGGGCTACATAAAAGTCTAGAATAAGTTGAAGCAAGCATCAAAAAAGAGCCTTAACTCAGAGTCAATCAACAATGAAATACTAGATTCAAGGTAGAAAGAGACATTAAAAGTTAACTCATCCAGATAATCAAATGCCTAGACATGGCAAAAATATTACAAGCTTTACTAAGAAATGGGAAGATACATCTCAGCCAAGGGAACAAATTAACACTTCAAAGGACATTCAGAAGTTGGAACAATTAATCTAAGATAATCAAACAATTCTGTTAAATCAATTCAAAGAGATGGCAGGAAATATGCAGAAAGAGATAAAGGATATTTAAGAAGTCAACATATAACCATAAAGAAGAATTTGAAAGTTTAAAACAGAAGCATAGAAATTATGGAGATGAAACACACAACAGAAAATATTAAAAATGCAGTAAAGGCATATAAAACTGATTTTAAGAGGAACAAGGAAGAATCAGTCAACTAGAAGACAGCACAACCAAAATCATACAGTCAGAAAAATAGATGAAGGAAAGAAAGAAAAATTGAGCCATGGTTTAGGGATTTGAATGAAAGCATGAAGCACACAAACATATGTATCATGGGTGTCCCAGAAGGTGAAGAGAAAAGAAGGAGGGGCATAAAGAATATTTGAAGAAGTAATTGTTTTAATTTGTTAAATGCTGCCAGAAGGCAATATACCAGAAAAGTGTTGACTTTCATGAAGATAATTTAATAAGTTGCGAGTTTACAGTTTCAAGGGCATAAAAATGTCCAAGTTAAGGCATCCAGAGAAAAATAACTTGATCTTGGGAGGCATATGGCTGGCATCTGCTGATCCAATGGCTTCTGGTTTCAAAACAGCTTCCCACAGTCATTTTCTTCCTGTATCTTCAAACGTCTGTGTCTCATATCAGCTCTTTTGGCTGTGTCTCTTTTTCCAAAATGATTCCCTCTTAAAGAACTCCAGGAAACAAACCCATCTCGAATGGGTGGAGATATCTCCATTGAAATCACATACTCAAAAGGATCTGACCCAGGATTATTGAATCAGGATTAAAGAACATGGATTTTCTGAGACACACAAAAGTTTCAATTCAACACATTCCATCCTCTGGACCCCAAAAGACATGTTCTTTCCATACATGAAATACATTCATTCCACTACAATATATATATAAAAAAAAAAGCCTTAAACCATTTCAGTAACAATAAAATAAAATAAATTAGAAACAGAACAAAATCTCATCAAATTCAGGAATTTGATGGAATGGTCTGACATAAGGCAAAAAACTCTTCTTTAGCTTCGGACCTGTGAAACTCAGAACAAGTTATCTGCTGCCAATATACAAGGAAGGGACAGCCATTGAATACTTGTTTGTTGTATTGCCATAAGGAGAAATCAAAAGGAAAACAGGGTCATGGGACCCAAACAGTTCTAAGAACCTCCAGGGCAAGTCCATCAGCTTTCAAATTCTGAGAGTCATTAATTATTAAGGATCTAGAAATCAGCAATTCCAGCCTTTCCAAGAGCCTATGCAGCAACCTAGCTCTCTGAAAATGCTTGAGTGGGGCTTGTAACTCTGGGAATCAAAGGAAGTGCTATCTGTAGCTCAGCTCCACCCTTTCCAAATATTGGGGCAGCACCTGGGCTCTCTGCTATCTCTGGGGAAGATGGTCAAAACCCTTAGAACAATAGGGTGATCAAGGGTTCCCATCAGTCCCTTTTATGCCACCCTCTCCAAGGCCTGAGGCACTGAAACTCTTCCTGAACCATGAAGCAAAAGGCCTGCACTCTGCTTCCAAGGAAAACTTTCCTTCTCCATCTGTATACATGGGTCTGCTCTCCTGGACTGAGATTGCCTGGCTTCAGATCTTAGCTTTCATGGCTCTGCCTCTGAAGTAATTTCTCCTGTAATTTGTCCCTTTTCTGTCCCTTTTAGTCCAGACTGGAAATGGTTCCAATTATACAGGTTCCTCAATGCTTTTGTCAGTTTTCTATGCAATACTGGGGCATCATGCCCATCAGACAACAGAACTTTCCACAAATCAATTGTGGATAACTCTATCTCCAATTCTCACTTGTCCTGTAATGACTTACTGCTTCAATGTTTGGCTAAATCCTTGTGTGGGGCCTATTCATTTGGATCACATTTTCTGGAAGCCCAGAATTTTCCAGACCTTCAATTTGTGTTTGCTTTGAACTGAAGAGTTCAGTTCTCAACTTATCACTTTCCTCTAAAATTTTACTATAAGCCACAAGGAGCAGTCAGACTTCATTTTCTACACTTAGTTTGGAAATTACCTCAGCCTAATATCCTGAGTTGTTGTCTTTAAATTCTACCTTCCATCCAACAGCAATATTCAATTTGACCAAATTATCTGCTGTTTTAAAACAAGGGTTGCCTTCCTTCCAATTTGCTATGACACATTCATCATTTCTGTGTTAAGCCTTGTCAATGGAATGTTTAGAGTCCACAATTCTACTAACAGTCTCTTCACAGTATTTTAGGCCTTCTCTACCAAGATCCTAACAAGTGTTCCAGCATCTTCCCCTTATCCATTTAAAAAGCTGTTACAACATGATTGGTATTTACAAACTGAAGCACCACACTACTCTGGTACCAAAATTTGTTTTAGTTTATTAAATGCTGCTGGAATGCAATATACCAAAAATGCATTGGTTTTTATAAAAGGAATTTATTAAGTTGCAGGTTTACAGTTCTAAGGCCATAAAAATGTCCAAATTATGGCATCCAGAGAAAGATATCTTCACTCAAGAAAGTCCAATCTGGAAAAGTATATGGCTAGTGTCTGCTGATCTTGTCTTCTAGTTTCAAAAGAACTTGTACAGGGGTATTTTCTTTCTACATCTCCAAATGTCTGTGCCTCATGTCAGCTTTGTCAGCTCTGTAGCTCTGTATCTTCTTCCAAAATAGCTCCCTCTGAAGGGACTCCAGTAAGAAAGGCCACCTTGGATCAGTGGAGACACATCTCCATGGAAATCCCCCAATCAAAAGGATCCCACCCAACAACATTAAAGAAAATGTCTTTTCTGGGGCACACAAAAGTTTCAAACCAGCACAGCAATGGTGAAAACCTTCCCAACTCTTAGGAAAGACACTAACATATCTGCACAACAAGCTCAAAGTATTTCAAGCACAATAAATCCTAATAGACCTAATCTGAGATACATATTTATCAGAATGTGAAATGCCAAAGATAAAAAGAGAATTCTGAAAACAAGAGAAAAGTGATTCTTCACATACAAGTGATCTTCAACGAGGCTAAGTCCCAATTTCTCATCAGAGTCCATGAAGGTAGGAAAGCAGTGGTATGGCATATTTAAGGTACTGAAAGAGAAACACTGACAGTCAAAGATTCTTTGTCCAGCAAAATTGTCCTTCAAAAATGAAGTACAGTTTAAAATACTCACAGATGCAGAGAAAAATGAAACAGTACCTCTAAAGAGACCTACCCTTAAAGAATTATTAAAGGGATTTCTGAAGGTTGAAAGTAGAAGACAGGAGAGAAAGGCTTGGAGCAGTATGAAGAAATGAAGATCATTAGGTAAGGTAACTAAAAGTGTAAATGCAAAGCCCATAATACTATATCCTCAATATACAAATCTACTCTTAATTCATATAGGAATCCAAATAAAATTGAACAAGAAAAAGACATATTTCCTGATAACAGACATGCAAAATTTAAGGTGATAAGGTGGAATAAAAACAGAACAAATAGAGGAACAGAGGGATACAGGAGCAGAGAACATGTATGCTATTGGTGCTAAGCTTGTGTCCTTAAAATTTGTAGGCTGTAGATGTCAGTTGTGTAATATAAACCCCAGGATAACTAAAAAGTATGTATTTAAGATACATATAAGGAACCTAAATGAGACAGGAAACAGTCAAATATATAACAAAACATCAACTACACAGTAAATGAACTTGCAATAAAAGAAAAGAGAGAAAAAGCAGATGCAATATATAAAAGACAAAGGACAAAATGATTGAAGTAAATACTGTCTTTAAAGTAATAGCACTGAATGTTAATGGATTAAACTCCCCAAAGACATAGGTTTGCAAAATGGATTTAAAAAAAGCATGATCCAACTATATATTTATAAGAGACTCACATTAAACCAATGACACAAAATATTGCTAAAATAAATCAAAGATGAACTAAATAAATGGAAAGACATTTCATGTTCATGTATTGAAAGACTAAGTATACTTAAGGCATTAGTCCTACCCAAAATGATTTACAAACTCAATGGAATCTCAATCAAAATTTCAATCAACATTCTCAACTGTGGAAATGGAAAAGCCAGTTATAATATTTATTTGAAAGGGTAAGGGCCCCAGAATAATCAAAAACTTCTTGAGAAAGAAGAACTGGTTTGGAAGACCCACACTTCTTGACTTCAAAGAATATTACAAAACTACATTGGTCAAAACTGTGTGGTATTCCTGGCAACGTGGGACAGAGATCCTGGAATGAGCTGAGATTCAGCATCAAGGAACAGAAAAAAACCCTAGAATGAGCTGAGAATTAACATCAAGGGATTGAGAGAACCTTCTCGACCAAAGGGGGAAGAGTGAAATGAGACTAAGTGTCAATGG